>JAGFZM010004339.1:0-19432 GCA_017657215.1 Limnothrissa miodon
CAGAACCATGTAGTTTTGACTCAGTTGTTTATCAAATCATTACATTAGATATGTTTCAGCTTTACATACACATATATAAATACAGGGAAACTAAATGCAGTTTAGCATCTAATCAGAAGTGCAAAGAGCAACAAGTGCAGAATATGCAGTAGTACAAACGGTATAAGTATAAACAGTATGCACAGTATGTCCAGTTAAGAGCAGTATTTACAGTTATGTACTAATGAGAGCAGTAGAAGATAAGTTAGTAGTATGCACAGACACGGGTGCTTGAACACCTGCCCCTTTGCCCCTTGATGCCCAAAGTGCCCTTTTGTCAATGTGTTTTTTTGTTAATATGTGTGTGTGAGAGCCTGTTTGTGACCGTTCAAAAAAATATATAATTTTAGTACCCTCGCTACTCTCAATCACGTAAATGTGCCCTGGCCTGACCTGCCCAGAAGCTTGGCGCTGCAGCCCTGAAGACTTGAATGAGTATGCCAAAAAGCGACCGCCAAGGACCGGTGAGTAGGTTCTGCAGCTGTATTCATAGTGAGCTGTGCACATTGTTTGTATTCTTGTAAGATGACAGACAGTGCCGTGAGAATACTGTGTGAGCTTTGCGTGCACGCGTGTGTGTGTCTGACTGGGTGGATGTGACTTGTGGCATTGGGCTGCTTTTGCCAACATTCAGGCCTGTGCCTTCTATATGGGCAGGTGAGGCAGTAAAGTAAATTAACGCTAACGTTACCTGCAAAACCGTGCTCCAAAAAGTTAGGTCTGGTTACTGTTGTAATGTCCGTTCATCCGATATTTTACAGTTTATGTACAGCAGTAGGTTATATCCCGAGAAAAAAGACAGAAATTTGCAAGAAATAAACTTGAATATTTGTGACATTATAAAGTCGCAAATTTGCCAGAAAAAAAATAATAAATTTGCGAGAAATTAACTCGGATATTTGTAGTAGTGGGGAAAAAATAGATTCTGTTAAGTATCGTGATATTTTGCCCACACAATTAAATTGATACAGTAGAGCAAAGTATCGTGATATTTAATTAAATAATTATCTGTTTCACTTTCGTGTTTTCCATTGGTTTTCTCAGAGTTTACTCTGGTAATTTGCATTTGCATACTACATCCATCCACAAGGTGGCGCTTGTTGTGGCGCTTTGTTTTCGTGCATTCATTGAACAGCAAGTTAAAATAGAAAATGGCTTCATCACAACCGATTCTACACGACGCTCCGTCCTCTTTTAAATCTGAAGTATGGCTCAATTTCGGGAATACAACTAACTGGAGAGCCCATGTCAAGGTGCCATTTGGAGTTTGGAGCTTTTGAATATGAGGGACATGAATCGCAAAATATCGTAGAATCGAATTGCAATACTTGCTGTATCGCAATATGTTAAGAATCGCAATAATATTGAATTTTGGCCCAAATATCGCAATACTATCGAATCCTCACATCTTTGCCAATTCCCACCCCTAGATATTTGTGACATTAAAAGTCGCAAATTTGCGAGAAGCTGTCACGGTTAAAAAAAAAAAAAAAAGAAAAACTCCTGTAACTATTGAGGCAAGGCATGTCGTGGTCATATCACAGGCCAGGCCAGAAGGATTTTGAGCAATTGAACAGGCCTAGGAGGTAGTGGAAGACCCATGGCTGCAGGCTATAGGCTATGTTTATCTGGCAACATTTAGGCCTACACTAGGCCAGAGCGGTAGAGTAACCGAGTTGTGTTTCGGTTGTCACAAGCCTGGTCACATAAAGCAATCCTGCCCATCAGCTCCTCAGCCAGCCGCAGCTAATGTGCTACCAACCGGTAACCGGTAACCATTTGGTTGCACATGAGTTGCTAGTCCTATTTGCTATTGTAACCCCTGTCTGTGTCTGCGTCGTGATTTTCAATGATGAGGACACATGGGACCATGCAGCCATTTTATTTGCCTGGCAAAAGCAATACAAACACTCCGCAGGGCAGCGTGGTTTGCTAATATTTCTCTATGGCTCTGCACTAGGCCAATGAAATTTGTGGATCAGCGTTTGTTAACAACCCATCTCTGGTGCTTTCTGCTATACGCTGATAAATGCTATAACCTCAGAGTTGAAACCGAAACTTATTAGGTCGTGTAGCAGAATTGCTGAGGCAATAAGTAGCCTATCTCATTATTGGAAAAACCAACTGAAAAGTAGCCTACAATTTGATAAGTTCGTCCACCGTATCCATTATGAATGCTGGCGACTTTATGGTGTCTGGCTAGGTCACCCGAGTTGTCTAATTCTGATAAATCGCAAATTTGTGACTTTTAATGTCCGACTTTATTTCTCGCAAATCTGCGACTTTATAATGTCACAAATATCTTTGTTTATTTCTCGCAAATGTGTGTGTGTTTTTTTTCTCGCAAATCTGCGACTTTATAATGTCACAAATATCTGAGTTTATTTCTCGCAAATTTGTGACTTTTTTTTCTCAGAATATCAGAATATCTCGCTCATGCTCTTTTTAGCTGCTACACTCTCAGATCAGTGCCTACCTCCAGCAATGTCAGCAACAGCAGCCTCCCCTCCATCCTCCTCAACAAAAGCTTTTCAATGTACCCCATCAGGTAAAACAGACTACACTTGCTTTGCGCCGCAAAGATGTCAGATGTGGACAATGCCTGAACAGCACTTAACGTTAAAAGTTGTAATGTAGCACTATAACTAGCCCTATACTTGCACTACTCCACCACTATTGCCCCCACCATTTTGTGCCAATTGACTCTACACCAGTGCATTATCCTGTGCAATAGTTATTTTGACCTATTTAAATTCTTTACTGTACCTGTTTATTGACTATACACTGTATTTATTTATGCAAGCAACCACCTGCAACAAGCAATATAAATAAAGTTTATCTTATAATATCTTGATATGGTATGGTGTGATTCCATGTTGCTTTCTTTATGAATATGGGTTGCGACAGTTCTGACTGTTATATTGTACGGTATGTTGCTGTATGGTATTTCATACCATACCATTTAATTCTTGTTCCATGTGTCCTTTTTTATCTTTGATCACCTGCCCCTCCAAAGGTCTCTGCACGGCCCTGAGTATGCACAAGTATTATGGGAAGGGTACAGTGAACACTTCCATATGTGCTATAGCAGTGATGTATAGTAACTAAGTAAAAATACTTCACTACAGTACTTAGTAGGTTTTGGGAGTATCTGTACTTTACTTGAGTTGTTAAGAATTTGGCAACTTTTACTTTTACTTCACTACATTCCCTAAGACAAATGTACACTTTAACTCCACTACATTTTTAGTCGGCTGTATAGTTACAAGTATTAGAATGAATTGAAGTTTGTGGTAGACGTAGGGCCAATCCCATTTCTAATTTCTGCCCCTACCCCTTCCCCCACCCCTTCCCCCTGCCCCTTGAAGCAGAGCAACAAGGGGTAGGGTTTGAAAGTTAACCCCTACGAATTGGGACACCCCTTCAACAATCGCATATATCATCAGTACTCCGGCAGCTATTACGTTGGCAACGCTTTTTTAGCACGGACGCTCGCAGTTTGTTCACAACTCAAAGCTCCAACCGATCCCTCAAGTCACAAATAACTTTGCACTACTCATTGTATTAGTGATTTTTTTTCGTGTGCATTTTATGGAGAAAAGGACCATTACACATTGGAACAACGTTAAACTTAAGACAAAACAACGGTTATCAAACATTTTAAACCATCAATAATGGAGAAAATACTAACATTTGTGAACTTTTCTGGAGATTCGCAAGGCATTCTGGGAAATTTCTCATACCCCTCCGTTCGGAGTGTGCCTCTGAAAAATCTCCGTTTGGAGGGGTATATAGCCCTACCACTTACCCCTACCCCTCTGTCTTAACGAAAATTGGTACCCCTACACGTGAACGCGCAAAACGGAGGGGTAGGGGAAAGGGGTAGAGCGAAGGGGTGAAATGGGATTGGGCCTAACTGAGTGTTTTGGTGAAGCCGATTTATCATTCATTGTACAAGTGCAAACAATAATTCACAGCAGGCAACTTTTTAGATTAATTTACCTTCTTCATAGTCATGTATATGATTAAATGGCTTATGAGTGACATACTGTAAAAAGGTTCTCTTGGTCACCTCTATTGCAATTTCTGCAGTTACTACATTTGCAGAATCTAAAACTCTGGGATGGAGGGAACAAAACTGAAATTAGATTCAATCAAAATCACATGTATTACTTAATGCACAAAAATGATTATGGCTGGTTTCTATCCTTTGCTTTGCAAGTAAATTCAAATTAATGGAAGAACATGTATAATAGTGTTGCTATTTTTTGTTGTTGTAAGCTACATGTTTCCTACTTGTACCTTTACTCTCATTACTTAAGTACATTTAATTATAGAATACTTTACCTACTTAAGTACAGTAAATATTAGATACTTTTTTAGGGCCAATCCCATTTCTAATTTCTACCCCTAGCCCTGCCCCTTGAAGCAGAGCATCAAGGGGTAGGGTTTGAAAGTCAACCCCTACGAATTGGGACACCCCTTAAACAATCGCATACATCATCAGTACTCTCCGGCAGCTATTACGTTGGGAACACTTTTTTAGCACGGACGCTCGCAATTCGTTCACAACTCAATGCTCCAACCGATCCCTCAAGTCACAAATAATGTTGCACTACTCATTGTATAAGTGATTTTTTTTGTGTGCATTTTATGGAGAAAAGGACCATTACACATTGGAATAATAAAAGGTTATCAAACATTTTAAACCATCAATAATGGAGAAAATACTAACATTTGTGAACTTTTCTGGAGATTCGCAAGGCATTCTGGGAAATTTCTCATACCCCTCCGTTCGGAGTGTGCCTCTGAAAAATCTCCGTTTGGAGGGGTATATAGCCCTACCACTTACCCCTACCCCTCTGTCTTAACGAAAATTGGTACCCCTACACGTGAACGCGCAAAACGGAGGGGTAGGGGAAAGGGGTAGAGCGAAGGGGTGAAATGGGATTGGGCCTTAGACTTTTACTTGAGTAACATGCTAGTAGAGTACTTGAACTTCTACCAAAGCAATTTTTGGTAGGGTATCTGTACTTTTACTCAAGTCGAACATTTGGGTAAGAAATTCTTTATAGTGTTGTTTTGGTATTGTTTTGAGTTTACTTAAATGATGGTGCATTTATAACTAAACATTTAACATGTAGCATTTTATGTGAGTATGTTCAATCATTCTGATCACATTAACAGCGAAGGGAGCGAGCTAAATCCTGGCAGTCTGCAAAGATTTGATGAAACTGCCGACAGTGGAATGGCCAGATTTACACACATTTCATTAAAAAGCCAAGCATTTACACAAGAGGAAAAAACAAGGCATACAAGTCTTTGTATGAAACTAATATACACACCTGCAGCATAGCCAAGCAGCACAATAAGGAAGTTCAGGAGGAGAGCAGAATGTGGCCTCATCGCTATGGTTTCAGGTGGCTTCACAGCTTTGAAACCGCTCTAATGATGTTCACATGATAATATAAGAATATGTATTTAGGGGCGATGGTGGTGCAGATGGTAGAGGTGCCGTTCGGTAACCGGAGGGTTGCAGGTTCGAGCCCCACTCCATCTGACTACATCGAAGTATCCTTGGGCAAGATACTGAACCCCGATTGCTCCTGGTGGCAGGATGGTACCTTGCATGGCAGCCACTGCCACCGGAGTATGAATGCATGTGTGTGAATGGGTGAATGAGAGGCATACATTGTAAAGCGCTTTGAGTGCTCGTAGGAGTAGAAAAGCGCTATATAAATGCAGTCCATTTACCATATGATCAAATATATGATAACAAAAACAGCTCTCTCTCTTTCTCCCCCTCCTCCTCCCCTCTGCTCTCTCTCTCTCTGAATCTTTCTTCCCCTCCTCCTCCCCTTTCATTGAGTCATCCATTCAGACCACAAGCCCCCGACCTGTGGAACTCTCACTTGTGTGCAGTATGGGGGTGCGTAGTGGAAGAGGCGTTGCGTTGCGGTTGGAGGCCTGCTCGGCTGCTCTGCACAGAGTGTCACTACCCTACTCACCGGCTGAGTCAGTACACACACATGCACGCCGATAAGTACATTCACAAGCCCAAACTCATAAATGCCTTATCTCACTGCGTATCAGTGTAAATCAGCATTTTGTTGCTGTTGTTTACGTGAATTAATTTAAATTTAAAGTGCAGTTAGAAGGATGTTGTGAAAAATTTGTACACATATAACGCTTTAAAGTTGGTTAGAGGCTATGCTTGTGTGATTGCTTGAGCAGGAAATAGGTAAAAAGATTGGTTCAGGGTCAGAATCACTCATTTGCGAAACAATTATTAACTTAGCAATTAGTTACTTACTAAACAATTGAATTGTTGAAAGGATTGTTGTGTTGCTATATTGACTTTAACAACATTACATCATATTTAGTAAATAATCTTGTGTGTTTGCATTTTTAGCTGATCTACATCTTTCTTTACTTTATGGCAGGGGTGTCAAACTCAAATTGACAGAGGGCCAAAATTATAAACTGGGACAAAGTCGCGGGCCAATCTGTCTTACTCCTGTTTTCCATCTTTTGTTTGCCCATGTTTGGTGAGGGGTGTGTTAACTTTGTCCAAGCTGACTGGTAGCATGGATGCTAATGACTGTCAACAGAAAAGGAGGAGTCACTGACGATCCCGACTAGGAGGCCAATGCACTAACAAAGCAGTTAGGGACTTGTAGCATTAGAGATGTTTGCAAATATGATATGATCTCGCGGGCCACATTTAATTAAACGAAGGGCCAGATTTGGCCCCCAGGCCAGAGTTTGACATCTGCTTAAGTTTTATGGCTTCAACCAGCACTGTGAAAGATTGCAGCTCTGGCTATATCCTCAAGATGGCGCTCATTGCCACACTGGTGTCAACTCATTATGGTTCAAGGATGTGTTTTCAAAGACAGCAACATTTGGGTTTACAGTTTTCATTGAGTGAAATTGAGTCCTATGATAGACATCTTCAATATTTTGAGCAATGGTGATGAAAGGTTAAAGAATAAGCCGAATGCAAAGTGCTAAAGTAAGCAAAAAAAAAAAAAAAAAACAGCAGTGTTTTTAGACAGTCTGGACAGCATGTTCTCACCTATGGGCCATCCACCCAAGGGCTGATTCTTATTATTAGATGGTCTTTCTGCGGATAGCCTCTCGCTAGTTTAACCACAGGAAGTTGCACGCTGCTGTGCAAGCGGAGAGAGTGCCACTGCAAAGCCACTGCAGCATAGAGGGTCTACAGGGTCTGTCATGCGAGGCTGAAAGTGTGTGAGAGATATGTTGGTTTATGATGCTGTATTCTGTGGGAAAGTAAACGAAAGTGTATTATAAAATTTATGAACAGTTTAATGCATAACTATACAGGCCCTATTGTTAGGGATTGGGTTTTTTAATAACCCTAACAATAAGGCCTAAGAGACAGACCTGCAGTTCTATGTTTTTTTTTTCCTTGTCATAAGGTTCCACATTTTTCTTTGTGATCAGTGGGAAACAGGGGTCATGCATGTCTGTTAAGAAGGAATAGTCATGTTCAAATCCATGAGAGATCAAATGAATGTGCAGGTCATTCACACATCTCAGTAGCAGGACAGAAACATCAAAGAGTGGGGAACTGAAGGCTGTCAAAGTCTAGTGAGTATGTAGAACATGTACAAATAGAAAAAAAGTGGGATATGTACACCACATCATTGTGTGATCTATTTTAAATAAATTAGGGCATCTGAAAAACCAACAAAAACGTGTGTCAGTTCTTGTCACCTGTGAGAATTCCCATTTCATTTAAAAAGGCGGCTGAAAATCTACAACTTTGCATGTAGTGCGGAACCATCTCACGTCATCTAGCAACCCCTCACTCTCATGCAAGTTTAATTTAGGAATGCAGAGGAGGAGCTCACTTGCACTGCATCTGCAATTTGACAGCTGCCTCAGCCTCTCAATGCTGTTGATTATATTTATGTGCTTGTTATTCATTGAATGGAGGCCAATAATAGATTTAGGCCCTGTGCACCTGGAGCAGAGTATTTATAGAAGTGGATAGTTTTCGATCTCTGTATTTAAAAATAATGCTCAAAAAATGTTCAGGGAAATCTGTCAAGAAACAGATCGAATGATAAATAGGTAGCCGGACAGAAATCTGAAAAAACAATGAGGAACAAGTCACATCTTGGTTTCCCCCATCCATATGCTGACTTTTTGTTTTTTATCAGTCTCCGCTTTTGACAGTTTTGAAAATTAGCTGGTTTGTGTGACTGAAACATTAGTTTGAGTGTGGACGATAGGTGCAAACATGTATCCGGTTTTATAAACATGTGGTTACTTGTGTACAGAGCCTCAAAAGGTTAAATGGTACACCCACAATTAGTTTAAATAGCAACTACAGTATCTGTCCCTTCATCTTGGCAAAATGTTCAATGGGTTGTTACGAATAATGTGCCGGGTGTGGCTGTGTAGTATTACTGACCATGTGGATACGTGGTAACTTTAGTTGTGAGCCATGCAGACACATCTGAGTGGAAGTGGCCATTGAGACCTGTGGCTGTGTGAATGATCACACACACATACACACACACACAGGCTTGGAAGATGTGTGGGTTCACCACAGAGAAGTTCTCCAGTGTGGAAGAGGAAATGCAACCTCTCAGCCTAACCACAGAAACCGTCTTTTCACACATTTACACTCAAAAACAGCCTTATTCACACAACTATCTCAAAAGAATCTCACACCCCTTCAGAGGTATCTGACTTGATTTACACTTAAGAAACTGTCATGCACGCAAACACCGACAGGAGCAAAGGCAGTCCTTGCAGTACATCACAGAAGCAAAGAGGTTTTAGGGCTCAACAAGTATGTGAAATCCTCACAACAGCGCCCTCTAGCTGTGGCTATCTGGCCTCCCTGCTGATGGAAGAACACACTCCTCTACTCTTCCAGAAAACACTCTGCCCTGTTGCCAAATTGTCTCAATTCAGATGAATGAGTCAGTGCTTCCATACTGCTACTGCAACCTAGCCAAGGCAGGACATACAGCAAGACACTTCCTCCTGGGAGTTTTCAATGAAATCGGATCATCCACCCACTCACTTTTTCTTTCACACTCATGGTATTTTGTGGGATAAAAGACAATCCATATTCTTTCATTAGATGTGTTTGAGGTCTTGTTTCAGTTTTAAAGGCATTAAACATTTTGCATGAAATTCAAAATAATGGTGAATTTTCAGGAATGTTCAAGGTGTACAGTTGAGGCTTGTTGCAAATGCTATATAAATACGTACAGTATATATTCTTGATAGAATTAGGGTCTTGATAGAAGTATGGCCTTTTAGACATGGCATGCCCTATCTAATCTCCTCATCAAGGCCTAAATCTGGGGCCATACGGGCTAAAAGCCAGTGACACAAGCCATGTAGCCCTCATCTTGCCCAGGGCTGGCTCATCTTCAGAGAGAAACACTGTGATATAGATCACTGCAACTAACTTCTTTTGCTTGGTTAAATTTCGAGTTGTGATGCACTCTTTCACTCTCTTAATCATATTGCAGTAGAACTGGAAACGGGCCTTAAAAGTTAGACCCGACACGGCCCGAGCCCAACAAAATTCGTCCCGAACCCGACAAGTACATTTTGCTTTTTAAAGCATACAGCATTTTGCTTTTTAAAACATACAGCTTTTCAAAGCCGGACCCGTTTACAGCCCGAAATTATTCAAATATTTTGTCAGCTTCTCTTCCAACCGTTTTCTATTTAAATTTTCTTTTCTCCTTTTCCAACCTCTATTTCAGTTCAAAAATATTGGTAATCCAAACCTATAAACCTTAATATCTCTACCAGTCATCCCCCTCAGCTTATAGAACAAGCCAGTTTCCAAATGATGGTGGTGAAAACCCAGTTATTGGTTCCATCCCTCCCTCCTTGGCAAGCTCACATACTGCAAAATCCCCTTGAGCCCTAGCACTGCAAAATCCCCTTCGTCCTCACTCCAAGCATTACACTGCTAAAGACTCATCTCGTTGAGAACCTGCCATTTTAAACATGTCAGATTGCCCAGTAAGTTACTACCCAGTTTGGCCAGTAAGATACACTGATAAACGTACATAGCCTATCTGTGAAGATTCTCATTCATCCAGGTTGTAGTAGTCATAGTGTTCATAGGGTAATTCATGTAATCCTTGATCCTTTGATCCTCACACATTGACGATGATGATTAGTAATTCCTCTGATCCTTAATCACATAATGAAGGATGTGGTCAAAAGTTCAGGAGATATGAACTCCTGACATTCCCATCTCCAGTCAAGAACTGATGAAGCTTTCGGGATGGAAAGTGAAACATCTTCAAGCTTGAAAAGAAGTCCAGTTGCCTTTAACTGAACATGATAAACATGCATGGCTAATATGGCCTATGAACTATTTCATATGAGGGGTCATTGAAGACAGTAAGCTTTGGAAAGCATGTGGTGGGGTTAGCTCCCACTCCTGAGAGCTTAGTGACAATGTGTTCTCACCCACTCAGAGGTCTTACTCAGAGATACTGAAAGGGCAGAGTAGGCCATGGAACTATTAGCTGAAGTCTACTTTGTACTGAAATTACTGTTTTAGTTGTCTTGAATAAATGAAAGGCTGCTAATTTATTGAAACTCACAACCGTTTGTTGAAGGAGATTTGGAAACGGTTGAAGTCACCACCTTCTCCTTTTCCTTTGGGGGTTTCTAAAAGCTATTAAGGGCAACCATTCCTGTCATGAGCTCTTCTACTTTCTTTCTCGCTGTTAAAAATAAATGGGAGGAGAAAGGCAGTTTCAACTGTCAAAATATTTCAATACTTATATTTGATAGATTTTTTTTTAGCAAGTAACAAAAATATACAGAGAGCAGAGGATGTTAGTCTTAAAAGAAAGGAATTTAATATCCTCAGTTGTACACATGCTTTTGTTTTTATAACATCCGGGTATTTCACCGAAGAACTTATTTAGGAGAACTTATATCAGATTTAGATGAATGCCCCCAAAAACTATACGAGTATATTGCAAAACAACACAACCAGAGCAACTAGCTATACACTATACACACTATACAGTATCAGTATACACACTATATACAGCCACTACAGCAAAAATCCCATTTCATATGAAACTGACACAAAGAGCTAGAATGAGGAAGTCTATTCACAGAGGTCCACTTTTCATTCATAAACGTGTTCGCCTCGTGCCTGTTTGGCTGCAAGGGGGAAGTTGGAAGGGTGAGCAATAGCTTTGCTGCCCAGAACACTTCCATAGAGAAACAATTCATTAGGTCAGACAGAAAACTCTCAGAGCTAATAATCAAGGTTTTATTAGTGCAAAAATACAAAGTAGTATGTTTGGCTGTAAAAACATAGAAAAACAACTGAAGATTGTTGTTGTGAGAAAAGAAACCAGGCTTTTATCAGACATGTTTGGGAATTTTTTTAAATTGAGTTGTTAAAGCCATATTTGTTTAAATGGGTGCAAAGCTTTAGTAGAAAAAAATACAGCAATCCATAACTCCTTGTTGAATGAATACACATCAGACAGTTGGGAAAACCTTGAAAGCTTGTGAGACAAGGTGTGTGTGTGTGTGTGTGTGTGTGTGTGTGTGTGTGTGTGTGTGTGTTGTCAGTGGGTACTGTGGTTTTGATTAAATCTGCTGATACAGACGTGTCAGGATGTTGGAGAGACGTGCAGTTTCTGCTTTCTGTCCCTCACACAAGCATGCAGAAATATGAAAACATGTAATTAACATACTAGATACTACACATGCAAAGACAAAAATGGACTAATATCTTCAGTACTTAGTATTGTACTATATGTGAAGGGTGTGGATTTGCTGAGACAAAAATACTTTAATAGTGTTTCTTCCATGGTTGATTTTCGCATGTTGTTACACCTGAAACTATCTTTTTGAAAAAATCTTTTTGTTAATAGTATATTAGTTACGCGGATAATATCAGCAAAAGCCGCGGAAGTGTGGAACGTTTGTTAACACTAAACACACAAGTGAGAAATGGCTGAAATCAACAGTGGTCTAGCTGCTAATGACAAGGTCAAAGTGAAATATGTGCAAATTTCAATCAAGCTGGATAATATTCAATAATCAGTTAAAGCCATAAAATAACCATTGATAACACGCACCTATGCCTTTGTATGGTCTGCCTTTTGAATTTTAACATACTGTAGACACGTCGGCAGTTAAGGCTCAGAGGGGGGGCGCTGCTAATTAGGACATTCCGTGCCCTCATTTGAACCAACATTTGCCTGATTCTTTGCCCTCCCATGCAACTCCAAGATTCTCCTGGATTTTGTTACTCCAGTGTAGGCAGGTATGACATCAGCTGTGAGGCAAACTCCGCCCAGATCAACATGATCCCATTGTGGAAAACCGGGATGGAGGGGATGTGTGGCGGTTGAGGACTGATTGGTGGTGACAAAACAAATTCATAAAACAGTTTTTAATGCCAATATGTGCATGTGAATGCATACATCCATAGAAAAGGAAAAGTTGATGGAAAAGACAAACTTCCATTTACAGCATACATCTTACAACTGATGTATAAAACCATCTTAACTTTGAATTTTTGATTGCGACATTCTTGGTTCTAGGAATTTTTCGAAAAAGAGGAAGAAGCTAGACTACATTTCAGGATAAATCAAACATCCTTCCCCATTTTCTCTCTCTCTCTCTCTCTCTCTGTGTGTGTGTTTGTGTGTGTCCACTCACCACTCTGCAAGGCCTCTCTGATTGTATTTCATTGGCAGCCAGAATTCAAACCCACAATATAACTGCTACTAGTATTAGCATGCAAACACTACAACTGTATTACTTGTGATGGGATGGGCATCAGCATCTAGCATGTGCAAGCATTTGAAAAATTACTAACATGCAAACAGCAATACATTTGGATATCATTCTGCAAATGTTCTCTCTCCCCCTATGTCCCTCAAAGCTTCCACAAAACACATAGATCTATGGCTGTGAAAAACTCCAACAGGAAAAGACTCATATGAGCTGAAAAGTACTAAACCCGGACCATTTCACAATAGGACATCACACATAAATACACACACATTTCAGTCCCTGTAAATAAGACTACTAAAAGGAATAGAAAAGTAAATGTGGTGGCTGTGCCAAACCTCACATGACTTGTAAACTCATACCTGGGCTGGGTTTAAGTTCAAGCACCAGGTTTGGCCCCAAGTATAAATGGAGCTAGTGACAAGTCATGTGAGGTCTGGCGCAGCTTTTAAGATGGTAAATGGACCACATTTATACTTTTATATTCCTATTAGCACTTTACAATGTATGGTCTTTAATCACCCATTCACACACCTTTGCCACCGAGAGCACTTTAGGGCTCAGTGTCTTGCTCAAGGTCACTTTGATGGGGTCAGGTGAAGGTGGGCTTAATCTGCCAACCCTACGGTTGCCAAACTGCACCTCTGGCATCTGTGCCACTGCCAGTCTGTAGGTGTCACCCGGAGAGGGGCTTTCTGACATCACAACGCCCCTCATCAGTTCTCTGGAAGGTCATGGTCGTATGACGTTGCACGCATCCGGCCCAAATCTGCTGACACTGCACCCTTTCGCTTAGGTGGTGCAAGACTTCCGAGCCCATTCAAATCCGGTTCTGCCAGTTCCTCTTTTTTGAAATAAATAGCCCCAAGCGTCTCGCAAGAAGACATTGCATTCTTCAAAGATCAAAGCTGACAGACCCTGAGCATCTACAAGCAACATGCAGCACCACCAGTATTCCATCATGGCTGGCCTGGCAATCTTCATGCTCATCTTGTCTACAAGTCAAAGTATGGAACTTTATCTTGCACCTAACTGGGATCCGTTTTACCTTTCTGACATTTAATTACACAGAAGTATTTATTGTCTGTGTGTGTGCGTGTGTGTGTGTTTGTGTGTGTGTTTTCAGTCAGTGCAAAACCACCCAGCTGCTGCACCAAGGTCTCCACTGACGAAATCAAAGTAGAAATTTTGAGCTATTCGTATCAGAATGGGAAGCCACCCTGTGTCCCTGCCATCATGTAAGTCATACAAGAGAGCAAAGAAATTCCACAGGGACTAACAATTCCAATGTCATTGTATTCTGTAAGTTCTGTAAAAAAGCAATACACGTTCTTTTATCAGAACTGTTTTTTAATTGAATCTCGTTAATTATTTTGAAATAATTTTCCTTCCGCACAGCTTTGAAACCAAAGAGGGTCCCAAATGCAGTGCACCAAGACAAGACTGGGTCCGCCGGATCATTAAAGAGCTCAGGAGTTTAAAAACACTGTAGGTTCCTTTTTTACTGTCTACTGTAGATAGATAGATAGATACTTTATTGATCCCCAAGGGGAACTGTCTTACACTAATGGAGGTATAACGTGCTTAAGCAGTTATGTTTTTTTTTCTTGCTAACTGTATGTGTTTCCTCTTCTTCTTTTAAAGGACTCTGAGAGACAACAGCACAAGCACCACAGGCTCCCCGATGACAACGCTGCTTTAAGTAGCCTACCGGCAGCTCAAGAACTCTACTTCTTCCTGACATTCTCAGATATTTATTTTACAAACCCTGCACTATCAGTATTTACAGAGTGCTTTTTTGTATTATTTCCTTGTTTTATTTGAACAAATTAATTTATTCACATAACTTATTGGAATGCTTCGATTTATTCATTCATGTTGCAGTTTTTTTTATGTTTTTATTGTGTTAACCATTTTGTTCAATATCACATTAAAATAGATGAATGAACACATGCACAAAGTTATGTGTAATTTGTTAATCAACTCACTATATTGAAGTGTGTTTCCTATAAAGGTTAGGGCCAGTAAACCACAAATTCCATTGAGATTAGAACTGACCAATAGTAGGGTGGAGTGGACAAAAGCCTTTCTTAGATTTTGCCTTTAAATAATACAAATTTATGACAGAAAGTATTTATTGTTTCTCTGTAACAGTACTTGTATACCTACTAGTATACTGTACATACATACAGTACTACATTTACCTAGGGTGACCAGACGTCATGTTTTGCCCGGACATGTCAGATTTTTTAAACCTAAATAAATGTCCAGGTGAAATTTCAAAATCGCCTGGTATTTTGTTCTACTGCATCATCAAACATAAGCCTGCCCACACATTGAATTTCGGTTGTGTTTCTATTTCGTTCACAAACTAATCAGGCCCTTCCCTTCGGCTTCTGTTCGCTTTGCATTATGTAGAACAAAGTAGGGGTTATGGGGAAATAAAGCCTGATGGGGGAGCTACCATCATTGGTCGAAAGCCTTCGCTGTAAACTTTAATTTGGTCAATCTGCACCTCGGTAACGTGAGTGCCTTGTTAACCACTGGCAAACCACATGTAGGCCAGAGCCATGCAGCTATGCAGAAACCTAAATGTATATTCACGGAAGAATTAGAAAGAAATTCCCATGTTTTTATTTTGGTTTGCAAAGCTTATAAACTGTAATGGTCTTATTGTTTTATATGGACATAAAAAACATTTAAAATGTCAAAGGTTTTAGGCAGCCAACAAAGCTCAAGTAAAGCTCAAGTATTAAATAGGCGTCCATCTATGAGGATCATACTGTCATTAATGAACCTGCTGGCAAGATGGCCAAACAGTGCAGAAACACATAACACTAGGGTACTGTCACAGTGCGTGCTTACTTGACTAATGTGATTCAGCCATTATCAACATGGATTTTGCATGTAAGAACAAATATTTACACAATCAAAAAAACAATACACATTTTAGCACTTGAAAAAATCTTTAACACTATTATGCTAATGTGTTGTTCCAGTCAGCTCACCATAAAATCAGTGATCAGTGAAGTGAAATTAAATGAATCACTCAGACTGATCTAACTTATTTACTTTCCCTACTACTCACACCACAATCATCCTTTCCTCTCAGTGGTTGACTCCCTGTCACCAACTCCTCTTGAGTGGACTGCAATCACCCACACACCCACATAGCAAAGTTTTGCTGGCCCACAACTGGGTCACTAAATTTTTGCCAGTCTCTGACAGTTGGGCCGATTCTGGCTGGGCCGTTGGCCCAGAAGTGGTCCAGTTGCGTAAAGCAGACTGTTATTAATTCCAATGGCCCAATTCTGGCCCATATACTGTGAAATGACTCTCGCGGTTGCTGACGATTGTTTCCGATATTGGGCCGACTCGTAAAACGTAAACGCTTAACGACACAACAGCCAACAGTGCCAGCACTCAGCCGCAATCGGCCGACTGTGCTTGCAACCAGCCTCACAGGAGTCCCCTCTCAGGACCGTCTCTGCTTTCAAGAGGCCTTAAATAGATAGATAAAAAGTTTAGATTAAATTTAATAATTACATTTATTATAATACATATGTATTATATGTTTTATTTAGAATTTGTTATAATAATTATATTATATTTTGCCCATTATCATAATACAGTATTTTGCCAAATAATTTCTGAGGATAAGCGAGGGCCCTGCCTCTTTCTACTGTGCATAGTAATCTTTCAATTAACTCTAAAGAAACAACCTTTTTTCCCACTCTTTCATTTATTTAGCGCTGACTATAGTCAGAACGCTGAGGGCAAGGCAAAGATATAAAATAGATTGGACTCCGAGGTATAGAAGAAGGATCTCTGCATAAAGGTTGAGAGGGTTGAGTGATGCCTGAAGTGTCACAGGCACACTTCCTCTTTCCTCACAGCACAACTGCATGGCAGTAGAGAGCAGCTGAATCATGCCTCAGGACTGTGCTGATCAGAACAGACCAGATGGGCCTACTGTATGTCCTGTGGCCTAAGAGAAGCCCATTCTGCTGTTGACATTCAGTCCATCTCCTTTGCCCCCTTTGTTCTCAGTATAGCATGGACACACAGATAGGCCTATACACTCTTCTTCCTGACAGAAGAGAGATAGAGACAGAGTCTTTATTGTCTTATAAAGGATATTCTTCATTTTTGCCTAAAAAATGCTTTTATTGTGAACTAAAACACTCCATATTGCATTTAAAGCTGTGTTGCTAATAAGAACTGTATCAGCAGTACTGCTGAAATCCAGCCAAGTGATTTAAGTTTGTGAGCTATAATGATTGACCCTTGATCCCTGGCCTCCTACTTCACAAGGTTTAGAGCAAGAGAAGGTCCTTCTTTCATCTTTCATTTTTTTTTTTCACCTTTTATCTCAACTCCTCATTAAACGTGTGTTTATATATATATATATATATATATATATATATATATATATATATATATATATATATATATATTATTTTGTTGCCATGCACTTTTGCACTTGTGCTTTTAAATGAAGGTCTTTTACCATTTTTCTTTAAAGCATTGCAATGCCTTGATGTAAGAAATGTGCTATACACACATAAAACTGCCTTCCCTCGCCTTGTCTTCTGGTTTTTTGCCCTACACTAAGATGAACATTAGCAATCAATTACCGACATTTATTATAAATAATTATAATTATTTTAATGTGAAATGTCGAGTGGGTGCTTCTGGACTGTTTTTTTTTTTTACCTACATTAGAAATTCAGAAGTTGGATAATAACTTTTAAGATCTCTTTGGTCTTTAGTTCCTTCTCATCTTGTTAATCAGAATGGAAAGACTGTGCAACCACTGAAGCACATTTAGCAACATTTACTGTGACTGTCACAGAGGCATAAGTCAATGTCAACATTGTGCTGATGTCAGGGTTATGGCAAAACCGTCAAGTAAATTCACAGTTTGTAGAGCATAAGGGACGACTTGAACCCAATAATGAATGAATGAATGAATGAATGAATGAATGAATGAATGAATGAATGTGAATTTCCTGAAAGTTGCCCCGAACACAAATCAGTTGGTCAAAGTGTGGCACCAGTTGTTAGTAATGGTGTTTAGTATTCCATTTTTCTAAGGAAAAATATTAACACTGAAAGAACTAGAGAAACTTGTTTTAGTTGTTATCAGGATACTAATATATATATATATACATATATATATAATTATGGAAGGCCAAACAGGAAATATTGAATGAAACTTGATATATATTGAATGAAACCAGATATTTATTGAATGAAATTTGATATATATTGAATGAAACCTGATATATATGGAATGAAACCTGATATATATGGAATGAAACTTGATATATATGGAATGAAACCAGATATGTATGGAATGAAACTTGATATATATGGAATGAAACCTGATATATATTGAATGAAACCAGACATATATGGAATGAAACTTGATATATATGGAATGAAACCTGATATAAATGGAATGAAACTTTATATATATTGAATGAAACCTGATATTTATATAATGAAACTTGATATATATTGAATGAAACCTGATATTTATGGAATGAAACTTGAATTATGTGGAATGAAAGCTGATATATATATATATGGAATGAAACTTTATATATATGGAATGAAACTCGATATATATAGAATGAAAGCGGATATATATGGAATGAAAGATGATATATATATATGGAATGGAACCCATATAATGGAATGAAATCGCATATTTCACTGTGTAATTCTGGTAAAATCCCTTGTTGATGAATGAAGTATAGCATTTCTGCCTACAAAAAAATAAATAAAAGTTACATCGTCTTTGGATTTTTTTGTGTGAACAATTTCTATTTTGCTCCAATTGTCCGTAAAAAATATATATTTTTAAGAACATGGCGTGTACGCAGAGTACCAAAACGATATTGAATGAAAAATGCGACATATATACAGTGGACGTGAAATTTCGAGCTGGCACTGCTTTGGTCAACCTTACTGGGTCTCCTCTGTATGACGCAATGATGAACGAGTAAACAGGTCAAACAAGACAAGTCAAGCACGGAAATAGTCTCCCATTTCATCAGTAGATTATTTAAATTGTATGTCGTCTGGCGTTCATTCTGGACAAACGCCTCAGAGTATATGATGGTGCTGGCAATTGATGTGGACTTTGCATGCTACTGACGGTCGGCCTGAAATAGCTGTTTTGTAGGCCTATAGCCTCAAGGCGTGGATGGTTTGGTGCTCTCCTTTGCACACCCCTGCTGAGAATTTAACGTACTTCATCATCAACTTTCAATTCAAAGTTTCATTTCATAAATATCTGGTTTCATTCCATATATATCTGGTTTCATTCAATATATATCTGGTTTCATTCAATATATAACAAGTTTCATTCCATAAATATCTGGTTTCATTCAATAAATATCAAGTTTCATTCCATATATATCTGGTTTCATTCAATATATATCAGGTTTCAATCCATATATATCAAGTTTCATTCCATAAATATCTGGTTTCATTCAATATATATCAAGTTTCATTCCATAAATATCTGGTTTCATTCAATAAATATCAAGTTTCATTCCATATATATCTGGTTTTATTCAATATATCAGGTTTC
>JAGFZM010004340.1:573-21358 GCA_017657215.1 Limnothrissa miodon
TCTCTCTCTCTCTCTCTTTTCTCAGGTACTCCCACTCACGCCTGGCCTGGTCCACAGGAGGCCCAGCTGCCTTTGTTGCCCCCGCAGCCGTCAGGAAGAGCTTGGACAGGGAGTGGGAGGACAGCTCCATCCCAACACCACCCCCACCCCAATACCACCCCCATCTCAACACCAACCCCCCGCACGCTCCCTCTGGTAGGAGATTTGGGGAGGGAGGGAGGAGGAGGGGGGGGGGGGGATGGCTTTTGTCTCTAAGAGGAGTTGCCAGCCCACAGTACCGAAATGGAAAGAGAGGAGGGAAAAAGGAGAACTAACAGAAAAATAACAGAGAGAGAGAGAGTAGGTGAAAGAAATGCAAACCCATAGACTGAAAGAGTTTGAAAGAGAGATGATGAAAAGATAGTGTAAAGATAGAGTGGAGGAAAGAGTGGAAAGAAAGAGAGAGAGGGAGAGAGAGAGAGCAAAGAACGAGTGTGTCGGGAAGACAGAGGTATGAAAAAGAGGTTGAGAGTGAAAGAGCTGACATCAGACAGATTTATACATGTGTTGTGTCTGTGTCTTTTCAGTGGATGATTTGTAAAGTGATGGTTACTTATAGCTGAATTCTTCTTTCATTTTTCTTTCTTTTTTTTGGCAATCCGGACGTATAAATTTGTCATGCCAACAAAGCTTTTTGAAACTGAAATCTAAACTGAGTAAGACAGCCAGTGAAATGAAGATACTACAAGACAAAGAGAGAAAGAGAGAGAGAGAGAGAGAGAGAGAGAGAGAGGAAAAGAGTTGGACAAAAGGAAAAAGAAGGGGATTGGGAATATCTCTCCCTCTATAAACATCCCGATGACCCCCGTTCGCGCTCCCCACCGCCCTGCCGCTGTGTGTTAGCGGGCGATCGCCGGTCTCCGCTCACCACTGACATAATTAATGGCCCCTAAATTGTGGTTACCTCAAGGCTCAGGCCGGGATAAATATCATTCATCATTGACACAACTCAAACAACCAAGACAGATGGGTATTAAAGTACATTCTTTTGCTTAGTGGAGATAAATTGTGTGTGTGTGTGTGTGTGTGTGTGTTAGTGTGTGTGTTTTAAGGGTGTCTTTTGACAAGTGGGGTTGGGAGGGAGGGTATGTTAAAACATTTACTATGGGAAAGAGTGCAAACACTCGCAGCTGCACACACTTCTGGAAGTTCTCTACATAAAAAGAGAGAGAAAAAAAATCTCAACCAATCAGAATATACCAAACTGTCCAAACAAAATGGATTTCACCGTTACCTGCCACCAGGGCAACCCTGAGTGCGTTCATTCCCCTCGGCGGAAGATTTAGGCCTACATCAATGATTCAAACCAGAGGTGGATATTTCAGCTAAAGAACATTCCCACTACTACAGGAATTCCCATTGCTACTCCGGCTCTCCCTCAGCTTGCCCGAACTACTGTGTTTCAATCCCATTCCCGGAGTCGGAATTGTACTGTACTGTATGTGCATTTCAGCACCAGCATTCAGTGAGTTTTACATCACACTCAATGCCTGGTGGGATATGAAAAGCAAAGTCCTCTGCATTTGAGTAATAGACCATAGAAAGCTTTTTTTGAATTATTTTTTATACACTATTTTTATTTATAAAAACCAAGATCATATGATGAAAAACTATTGCATATCAGTGAGTAGCCCACC
The DNA here is from genome assembly GCA_017657215.1 of Limnothrissa miodon. Taxonomy (NCBI): domain Eukaryota; kingdom Metazoa; phylum Chordata; class Actinopteri; order Clupeiformes; family Clupeidae; genus Limnothrissa; species Limnothrissa miodon. The sequence goes on from JAGFZM010004340.1 coordinate 2,250, forward strand.
CCACCCGGCATGGCTGCTCCCTTGAGCTCTACGTCCTATAGCATTCGCCAGGCTACTAGCGCTATCTCCCATCTCTTCTCTCACCAGAAGAGAGAGATACGGCTCACGCTCGACTCCTGAGCTGTGTCCCTGTCCACTTTTGCGTCCCCTATCTCTTTCCCCTCGTCCTAATGTTGTGCAAATGCGTCTCGGCCAGGAGCACCTTTTTTCCCCTTTCGCTTTGACAGAAAAGTGTCCGCTGAAAATTGGCCCAAAGAATTTTAATGGGCTGCGGCTAATGGCTCCTAATTAGAGACGACATGGAGGTAAGGATGTGAGCAAGGAGCGCAAATGGCCTCTGTTGGAGGGGTCATATTTCAGCCAGCCCCGCGGCCGAGTCGGCCAACGGGACAGACATTACTGCAATTAAATGGAAACTGAACTTTAAGAACAAGGAGGGTAAGGGAGAGAGGGAGGGTGGAGGGGAGGAGGAGGAGGAGGAGAAAGAGAAACAGTGGCATTTTGAAGGAGAAGCACAAAGAGGAATGGTGGGAGTGGAGAGGAGTGGAGGAGTGGACAAAGTGATACTGAAAAAAGAAGGAAAGAGATAAAAAGAGGGAAAAGAAATGATGGAGAGGGAGTCAAAGAGAGTCAAGAACAGAGGGAGAAAAAAAAGGAGCCAGAAAAAAGCGAGAGATAAGCAGTAATATAAAAGGAGTCAGGGGGAGATTGAGAAAGCAAAATGAGGAATAGATAGAAATGGAGAGATAAAGAGAGAAGGAGTACGGGAAAGAAAGAGAGGGATCACATTCTTTCCTCTGGCAGAAATCCGTTCTCTGAGACAAGCATCAGGGTGGAGTGAGCTGAGGATTATGGAGATTTGTCACTCACGTTGGCCGTTCCGGGAGGGCCAGCCGTTCAATATAAAATAGAATAATAATCAGCTCTTTGGGAATGTGTGTGTGTATGCACATATGTGTGTATGTGTGCGTATGTGTGTGTGTGTGTGCGTGCATGTGTGTGTATATGTGTTTGTGTGGGTATGTGTATGTGCCTGTGTGCGCGCATGTGTGTGTGTGTGTATGTATATTTGTGTCTGTGTGCATGTGTGTGTGTGTATGTGTGTGTGTGACATATTTGTCTCCTGACTGTCAGCGGCGGAGCTCTGGGGGAAGCTGGTGAGTGGTATTTTTAGATAGGGCCCTTATCTCAGCACGCTCAGAGGGGCCCGTCTCAGGCCAAGGCCCCCACAGGTCAGGCCGCTGAAAGCAGGGAGCTCACGCGGCTCCCTGGGCCCGGGGCTGAACGACCCAGGCGCCCTGGGGGGTGGCTGGTGGCTGGTGGCTTGGGGGGTTGGGGGTGGGTGGAGAGTCAGCAGGTGACCTCCGTAGTGCGGTGCCTTTCTCTGGCTGGTGACAGTCAGGCACAAGCGAGCCTACCCTAGCTAGCCTCCATTCAACGCCATTCTCGCCCGCAGGATGCCGCTATCGGGAGCATGTCAGGAATCCACTCACTCACACATGAAACAGACACACACACACACACAATTATTCGCAGACCAATACATGCAATACATATAGAAATCTTATCACCACTAACAATGCCACAAACACACTATATCACAAAACACATACAATTTGCTGTGACTATATCCTAAAAAACATAGACCCAGGCATTCAAAGGCCTTCTTTCTCTCTCTCACCCTCTTTCTCTCTCTCTCTCTCTCGCTTTCTAGTCTCTCTCAGTCTATCTCTCTTAGTCTCTCTCTCCCTTTCTCTCTCTCTCTTCTCTTTCATTGCCCTAGCAATATAATTACAGCTATTACCCATTAAAGTATTTTTTCTCCTTGTGAAACTGATAATAAGCTTGTGTGATCTGATGAGGGCCCACAGTAATAATCCTGTCATGTCTCTGTTATTACAATAAACACAGCTCACTTTGCACTCGTAATTAAAAAAAAAAAAAGGTTATATCCAGGACTTCCAGACCGGTTTAGCCAGCCTGCTCTGGTAATTAGAATAAGCCTAATTCCGTTCTCCTCTAACTAAAATGCTTTTTTTTTTTTGTCTGGCTTAGTTTTTTTTTTAGCGATTACCACTCAGGGACTAAACGGGATCTTTCATCCACACTATGTGGTTTGGCCACTTGAGTGTTTATTCGGCTCAAGCAAATGCTGCAGGCAGGATAATTAATTGTTTGTGTTTTAAATGCCATGAGAGAGACATTAGCCAGAGACTCCACAGTTTAGAGAGTCCTGTAGCAGAGATATGTGAGTGTGTGTGTGTGAGAGAGATTTTATGTGTGTGTGTGTGTGTGTGTGTGTGTGTGTTCATTATGTATAGCCAGTGTGTGTGTTTAGTAGGGAGTAAGGGTATAGAGGTTCTCTCTTCCAACTCTCCTTGTTAAAAATCAATATGCCAACAAGAACAGATGGAAGGCTGCAACGTGTACAGAATTGCTCGCGCCGTGCGGCGAGGTGACATGAAATGATGGGAGGTGATATTTACATAGCTAACCAGGGGGCTGCTTGGGGGAGGGGGATGGCTGGGGGGTGCAGTCGGCAGCCCCATCGCAGAGTGACTCCTGATGATTTATTGGTCTGTGGTCAGAGCCAACCTACCTGTCTGCTCCCTGCTGGGTACAGCATGTGTGTATGCGTTTACAAGTGTGTGTGTGTGTGTGTGGGTGGGTGGGTGTCAGTGTGTGTGTGTGTTTGTTTGTGAAACAAGTATAGAAGAGTTTGTGTGAAATGTGCATGTGTCTGTACAAAATAATGTGTATGTGTGTGTGTGTGTGTATCTTGGAATGTTGTGTGCGTGCTCTGGTCGTAACAGCCTGGCGTTGTGTACTTTTTGTCTGTTTATTTATGGTTTATGTATGTGTGTGTGTGTGTGTGTGCGTTTGTATGTGTGAAAGAGAGAGAGAGACTGCAGTCATTTGTGAGCATCACATGCGGGTGGCTGGTGCGTTGGCACAGGGGTGCCTAACCAGATGAAACAACAAAAAGGCTCGTCCTCTCCCTGCCCCCTGTGACAGCACCTGCTGCCTCTGCAGCACTCTCCGCATGCATGACAAACCTCACCAAACAACCAAAACACACACACACACACTCACTTACACACACATACACACACACACATACACAAAAACACACACACCAAAACTCACACAAAAACACACACACTCACTCACTCACTCACACACACGCACACACTCACTCACACATACACAAAAACACACACACTCACTCACACACACGCACACACACTCCACCTTTCTCTTCCCTTTGTTCTCTTTTTTGCTGTCTCCTCCTGTCCCTCAAAATACTCTAAGCCCACATCCAGTGATGAAACACTGCCAAACACTCTCTCTGTCTCTCTCACAATTGCACACACACACACACACACACTTCCCTTCCCTTTGTCTCTTTCTGTATGCTGGTATATGGTTCTTCATAAGTGTCTCAAGCTAGTGGAGGAAAAATCTATCCAATTTTACAGCGCCTTGTAACTAACAAATGTTTCGGAGCGGGGTACTGCCAAGCACATTTCAAAACGGGTGTAGGATGAAAAGCCAGAAAATCCGATTTGATATCACTGATGTAGTGCCTGTCTGGCCAACAGTCCCTTGCATTCACACCATAGCACGGCCCTGCTTTTAAATGGGAGTTATTGGAGAGACAGTAGAAACAAATGTTGTGTGTTAAAACGGCCCAACAGGCTAGTAAAGCTGATCTATTGTATTGTGCTCATTCTGGACCACATGCATGCTTGGCACGTTCTCGTTTCCACACTCACTCAATCGCTCACTGCGTGTGTCTGTCCTCTTCAACACATAGCTAAAGTCACACACATAAAAACAAAAATGCTTTATTCAACATTCGTAAACTTCTGACACATTTATTCGTGTTGCGTGTGTTTCCAAAAAACACACACACACATACTGTATATACACAATCTTATACTTCTGCTCACTCATACAGCACACGTAGTACACACACACACATACTCAAACTCACACAAACTCACTCAAACAGCACATGTAGTATATATGCACACACACACGTACTCTCTTTTTGACATACACACACACACACTCACTCAAACAGCACATGTAGTATACACACACACACACACACACACATTCTCTCTTTTTGACACACACACACACTCACACATACCCCACACACAGAGCTGCTGCATGGTGGAGCTGTGACAGCTGCCGGGGTGCTTAGGGAGTAGCTGAGATGCCCCCTCCATTCTAATGACTCTCCTCACCTTTTGCATTCACACACACACACACACACACACACACACACACACACACACAGTCTCTTTCCTGACATTCTCAAAGACCTCTATACCTTACACGTCCACCACCACCCTGGTGTGATCACATCTGAGCCCAGTGGGTAATCGTCGGCGGGCTACGGCTCGCGCTAGCCTGTTAGCGACAGCCGTTAAGCCTTGAAGAAGAAGGGGAGGAATCGGCAAACAGCCGGTATGGTGCTGTTAACTGACCACTCGCTCGGCACTCTGTGATTAGCAGCCACACACCCAACCTCCCTCCTCACACACACACACACACACCCTCCCGTAGCACCTCGGAGTGCGTGGGTGGCTGGGAACACAGCAGGCCAGCAGGCCGGGCTTTCGGTTCCTTTTAGGCTCATTTACTTGCATGGTGACATTATGATGGTGGACACTGAACAATGTCCCATGGTGCGGGGAGAAACTGCAAGAGCAAAAGAGCATAAACTCGTGTGCAGCCCAAGTCTGCTTTATTTACTGGGCAAGAATAATAGCTTTTCTTTGCTCCTGTTGTTTATGGTTTCTCCTTCCTGTAAAGTGTCATGAGACAACACAACTGACACTGTAGAAATAACTTTGAGTTGAATTAAATTAACATTGAATTAACAATAACTTTGAATTGAATTTAATTAAGATCAAATGTGCACCAGTGACTCTACCCTGTTCTTCCCTTATCCGCAAGACTAACTAGGTTGTTTGTGTTTATGCTTCCTTAAAGCTTCTTTAGGGATAACTACCTCTTGTACAACCCAACTCAGTACATTTTGAGTTACATTTATGATACCATGAGAGACATTTAATGTTTGTGGTCTGGTTGTTTTCCTGGGGAAGATTTCTCAGTACTCTGTTGTTCTTATCTTCTGAACTCTCTCTCTCCCTCTCGAAGCTATTTGTGTTCCTCCTCGAGGCATCCTCTATAAAAATCTTCCCAGTTATTGACGAGCTGCTCATCTGTGCCGCGCGCCCTCAAGACTCACCCACGCAACCATCACCCCACACACACACACCCCGAATCTCAAACAATGCACAAATACTTTCCCCCCTGGAAAAAGCCAATAAACTGCCACCAGCCGAGCACGCTTCCAAGCAGCAAGGACAAAAGGGAGAGGCTGTGCTCCATCCTTGGCCATCTGCGCGTGTCCGTGCCAGGGGACCCACTGCGGTCCCAACCTGGGCCTTGATGCACGCCGTGATGGAGATCCACCATGCCGCCTACTCCTCAGGTCATTGATTTCTTCTTGCCTAAGGTGTTTCGCTGGGGAGTGTGTGGAGGCTGGCCAGGCAACTGCAGCCGCTTTGCTGGTTTTCTCTCTGGCAGCCGTTGGGGAGTCTATTTATATGACGCCACGGGGCATACGGTAAAAGCTGTGACATCCCAGGTCGGTTGCAAAAAGGGAAGATCGTCCAACAGGAGAGGAGCCGAGGAGCTGTTGCAACTTGCGTCGGAGTTTTTAGACAACCTTCCTAACCTTTCCGAGAAGGAGCGAGAGCCTGCGAATTAGTGCAAAGAAAGGGCCTCAGACAAACCTCCTCATTTCACAGCAAATAGTGTTGGGTAATGGTGGAATCAGCAATGAGGACCTGTCATTTCACGTCTCCCTCAAAGCCTTGCTAAAGCAGACAGGGATTGGTCTCGCATTCAGAGATGCTGATGGCAGCCACAGAACAAAGGCGAGATTTTCCCCAATTCACTTTCAGGGCCCATTAACGCTGAGCAGCGAAAACAAAACTAAAACACGGCGAATGAAAAGCGACAGGCTGAGTACAGCTTTTTGCATGCACGCCACACTAGGTCTTCATTTCGACCCAAAGAAAGGGAGGATAATATATCCTCTATATCCTTCTCTCTCTCTCTCTCTCTCTCTCTCTCTCTTTCTAGCACTTGCTCTCTTCTTGCTTTTCTCTCGTGTCGCCACTTTTTTTTTCAGTTTAGGAATAGTTGTTGCCCTCAGCAGGATCTCTGCTGGCAATCCCTGCCTCCTTTTCCTTTGTTCCTCCATCACAGACACCCACACACCGTCAGTTGCCTCAGCGACTTTGTTCGGAAAGAAAAGGGGAGGGGGGGAGAGCAGCTCGGCTCTGATGGAGAAAAAGCCCAAATGTTTCTAAGCTGCTGCTCCTTCACATGTTTAAAATTACCATCTAGTCAGAGATTTGGGGGCATTTTGCAGGTACTTCAGCTGGCAAGCCTGAGCAAATGTGGGGTCGGGAGTTTGGAATGAGCTAAAAATGTGTAGTGAGGAGGAAGGTGGAGGAAGATACCAGTTGGATAAAAGGTGTGGAGCGAGTGAAAAGGAGACCTCCTTTTCTTTCGGATTTGGCAATTAAAGGTTCTTCGACCATCCCTGGGGGTAGTGTGTGTGTGTGTGTGTGTAAGGTTTTTGGGGTGGGGGGGTCGTGCATGCTAACCAATACTGAAGGGCCTGTGTTAGCATCCCACAATACAGATGTGTGGGCAGATGCCATCTGGGGCTCTGCAGAACAAAACCGGCGTGTGGGGGCAGCCGCTTAGGGAATCCATTCAAGAGGGGGACCTGCGAAGCCAGGCGGAGAATGGAAAATGATCCGAAGGTAATCAATCAAAAAATCCCTGACACAAATGACCAAAGACAACGGCCCCCTTTGCCGTACCCCAATGCCATGTCAGTGCCGCCCCGTGGCGTGATCCCGCCCACCGGCGATCAATAGGCCCTCGCTATGCCGCGGTGTCGCCGGATTGGTCGAGCAGGGCCAAAAGCTAGCCACCGCCTTCTTTCGAGGGCTAATTGGGCCTTTATAGTTACGCAGTCTTTCGTGCACATCGACGGAGGGAGAATAAAACGCCATTCTCTCCATCAGCGCTGAGTGACAATCGATGTTTGGCCCGTTGGTGCAGGATGCCAGATGCTCCGCCCGGGTTCATTATGCCAAGCGAGATGGTTTCGCCAGAGCAACGCCATCGACACAAAGCCCCAAGATCACGGCCCTAGAGACCAGATTGAAAAACACGTCACCTGCTCCTCTGGCTAATGCCATTAACGTAAAGGTCTCAGAAAAGCCCTTCCTGCTAGTCCAAAACAGCAAAACAAGGACGTGGCCCTCACCAAAATGTCGCCCTTATACAGTGTGCTCTTGAATTTCCCTGTTGGGCCTTCAGATAAGTGGTTTTGGAGAGAGGCAGGTGGCCCCTTGAGCTGAATAAAAAATAGTAAATTTGGCTGTTACAGCAAGCATATCCTGCAAAACAGATATGGTTAATGAGGTGAACATTTGAATCACATAGTTAAACAAATCTGTTTTGCGCTCCTAAAATGTCTGTAACACACATTAATAGAGGATAAACTGCAGATCTAATACAGTCACATTTATAAGAATCTGTGAAGTCATCATGTTATCCAAGTAACAATACATAGTTCTTGGTGTGAAACTAGTAAATATTTTAAATAGCCTTAATGGCACTACTAGAACTACAAATTTGTGTCTGATTGCAGAACAGTCAGAAAGGCCATGATTTAAAAGGTATTTTGTCTGTTCTTCTGTAGTGGTTTCCTGACCTGCCCCCAAAAGTGCACATTGTATACCCTGGATGGCTGCTGAGAATAACACTTCATCTATCCACCCTTTGAGTGACTATACCATCTAAACTATTTGGAGTTGGCAGCAAAACGAACGAATAGTCTTTCTTAAAAGATTCTTCAAATGATAGACAATAGTAACACAGTGTCAAATTAATTCTACCGAAATAGAACCGAAAATTTAAGCAAAATCAATTTCAGCAAATCTATGAGCAGCAATTAACACTTGATTGACACTAGGTTTAGGCCTTTGCCTTTTGATAGAGCAGTTATTATAATGTGAGTTTTTTCCCTTCGTATTACTGAAATAATCACTGCCACACGCACTGCAGGACAAAGTAGTATAGTTGTTAAGGGTAACTCTTCAGTGGTCCGCTCGGACATAACAAAAGAGATAAGTAATCCGCTAACTGACTGCGGCCCCCGGCTGTGTACAAATCCCTCACGTCTCGTTTCAATACACATCTACTGTAGCCTACCCCTGGAACCCCAGTGTGGCAAAAGTGTGTTGCGGTCCCCGTCAGGTGACAGTCATAAATTCTGGACTGACGACCGCAAAAACACTGTCATGCCTGAAATGTTACACCGACTTCTCTTGACGGTTTCTGTCAAACGGAAGGTTGTAGGTTTCTTATTTTAATGAGCTTAAATCCAACACATAGTGCTGAATTATATTAAAATTGGCGAGTTCAGACCTTCAGTCCTTCGTGACAAAAAATATTCAAATGATTCCAAAACTCCCACACAATCGGACGGTAGTATAAGCATAGAACAAAGAAAAAAAAAAAAGCTAAATACATCGGACACTGCCTAAATATAAAAAATGTTTATAGGAATGAACTTAATCCTTTCCAAAGTTTATCTCCTAAAATGCAGTTGCTTCATTAAACGGTAGAAGGCGCACTTGGACTTTTTGTCTCATTCAAGCGAGCCATTCAAACTCTCCTACTTGGTATGGATCATAGCTCACCGTCCCCTTGGCCCTTGCATGTGATAAATGTTTTAATTTCACCTGAATGTTTGCAGTGTAACTGCCACACACACACACACACAAACACACGCGCGTACGTTTAAGCCTAGCTAAACTATGAGGGGAGGATAATCCATCAATTCTAAAGTAGACAGTAGACATCTACAAACAAGGTAATTCAAAAATTTATACACTGCCAGAAAACCTGATATACACCTTACTTGCAGACTATTTCACCCTTATCAATGTGACACAGTCTTATTTCCTGCGAGTGGGACGGACGGTGTCTGTTGACTTTAGGCGTTTTGACGTGACAGTGGCAGACGCGTCAGTCTGAGAAGATCCGCCCCTTGGCAGTGTTCAGCGAGCGCCGTGCATTAGTCTCAAACACTTATTCCACAGGGAAAGAGCAACTTCGGTCCGTCCGCGGAACCGAGGAACCACAGATACAAGTGACACAAATGGCTGCAATCGTGCGCACAACTTGGACCCTGGTTTGGATTTCTACGATAGTTTCGAGCACACGGATTTATCCTCCGAATGAAGGTAAGGGTCGCTCGGAGCACATACAGCCTCTGGAGTTGAGTTGTGTTTGGCTACTTCGTGGGACTGGTTGACATACACAGTATGGTTATGTGGTCCACACCGAGAGCAACGTCTGAGCACCTCGTCTGCTGCGGGTTGTCGTCTTTGCCTGGATATTTTCCCCGAAAGATGGATTGAATATGTGAATGTGACCATGATTGTGCGCTGCACCATGAATCGATTTTATGCGATGCTCAGAACTCCAACGCCGCATCATTGTGAGAAACTGCGGTCCTCGAAATCCTGAAAGTTTGAAAGCCTGTACATGCTCTTTCGAACTACTTTGGATACATCAATAAAGGAATTATCGCAAATAATTTTACACCAGTCGACGATGATGTACCGTTGACAGAGATACACACAGCAAGCTTTTTTTGCAACGTTTAATGCTGACCGATTGCGCTTCTAGAAAAATAATGACAGTGAATCGTCTCGTTCGTCTGATTTAGCGATAATGTACATAATAGTCCACGAAATGTAAACGGTCTGTAAATTTGTATAAATTGAAGGGTATTTATGAAGGTTTGCTTAGATAAGCATATGCTGCCCGATGGGAAAAAAACATGATCTCTCCCTGAATAAAATCTGGTTTTAGTATTATAGTTAATTTGGCACACTGTAAGATTGTTACTGTGTGCAAGATTTCTAGTTCAATGTGTCGCAAGCACACAAAGGTTACGGCGTTCAATTTTCCAAATAAATACCCAAAGGACATCGACAGATTTGTCTAGTTCGACCGAAAAATATTTAAGCATCCCCCCTATGAAGTTATACATTTGAACGTTATAAAGATGACACAGGGTAATATATTCTACACAGTCCAGACAATACTTCACTTCAACGATAAAAAAAAGTAATCTCACCTATGTACCCCCCGTAACCTAATTAAGTCAAATTGTAAATAAGTCATGTTGCAAAGCCAATCGTAGCCTATTCGTGTCATGCATGTTTCCAACGAACAAACATGGACACAACATTTGCAGAGAACGCCCTTGTCTGAGGTGGTAAATACTAATATGCAACGGTCCATTTTATCCATCAGTAGAGGCAACGCACATAATGTCGCGTAGCCTAGATGGCTTGGGAAAGGAGAAAAGGCCTAGGTGTGTAGCCTAGTCTGCAAGGGCCCATTTGGGCAACCGGTGTTTAATGCTTTCATGCATTATCCTGTACTGAAGTCTGTCTTTTTTCCTGTTTGCAGTGACATTATTGGATTCAAGAACAGTGCAAGGCGAATTAAAATGGGTTGCCAGTCCTACAGAAGGAGGGGTAAGTAACGATGCACAATATACGGATTGAGTTGGGCTGTGTGTGGACCGACAAATCCTGTGGTTGACACGGAGTAAAGAAAACACTATGAGACGTACCAGGATATACGATGGAACTGGCTACAAGAAATGATTCAGGGGCCACATAGACAACACATTTCGGTAGTCAGGCTTTGGCCTACCAGATAGCATTAGGCCTTCCAACTGAATCCATTCTGGAATTGTAATACGGATATTATGCTAAAGTTTGGGTGTAACGCGTTAAATATGATAATTCTTGAAAAGTATTTTAGAAAGTTAATAAATAGCCTAAATAATAAAATTTCCAACTGCTGAACTGACTGATGTGAAAAATATGGTCCAGCAGCGCACGGCGAATAGAAGTATTTTTTGGAGTCTGCCATTTTGGAGCGTTTGGAGGTGTATCTACCCTGACATTTATTTACGCGCCACGTAATAATAACATGATTTACTTGCCCTACACATTACATTTTTGTGTATCAAAAGTGCGATTATAGCATATTTTAGCACACGCAGCGCACTGGTGTTGCATTTGCCGTTTTAAATATTTATTCAGAAAATTCGTTGTTACAACGCTATAGAAATATAGCCTTCACAATTTTTATCTCCTTTTGCTTGGCATCATCCTGTTTGTAGCTGTGCTCCCCGTGCCTAATCGTGAACTTGGCATTTCGTGGTGTACAGCTTTCCTCTCGGTCGCTTTATCTCACTGATCCGAGTGATTGGCAGGGTCCTGGCAGAGCCGTCAAGACCTTATTCAGGCTTTGATTGCGAATTACCCCCCTTCTTCTCGCAGTCGGTGGAAGTGTACAGCTCTATCGCCGTGGCAGCTGGGTTTTCTGTCGACTTACAAAGAGTAAGAAAGGGAGAAGAAAAGAGAGCATCATAGATCATGACAGCCCTTTTCAAAACACCCCTGAATTCTACACATGTCATCTTTTAGCTCTCACCAGCAGGAAGTCAGAAACTTTTGGGGGCTGCAAGTTATTACAGTTTGCTAATAAAGAAGTAATCACATTGAGGGGAATTGACATTGATGAGGGAGTTTGTAGCCATTGTTTCAAATGAGAGCTCTTGGAAAGAACACTATTTGCCAAGTCAAGAACTGTAATAAGGAATCATTTAGTCAGTATTTCAAGCCCAACTGGACCAGAATAAGGAAAGGCTTTATCCCTGGGCAGGGCTTTTTAAAAAAAGGTCATTTCTGTTCTTTCTGCCACCTCTGTGTTGGTAGTCAGCGACCATCTTACTGATACAATAGTTTTAAACATTTAAATGCTTAAATATAAAAAGACTATGAAATATTTGAACAGATTATATAAGACTCCTGAAAGGTGATCTATTATTAACAAAGTAGAAATAAGGTTTGTGATACCAGAATAGGCACTTATGTTCCCTTTAAAAGGAATGTGTTTGAGAGGATTCAATTGTAAATATTGATAATTAAAGTAGGCACTTACTATCCTAGTATAGTATATCAAATCTGAGTTGATGTAGATAAGACAGGTGTTACATATTGCAGTTGTGTCTCATTGTTTCAAAGTGATCAAAGCTCTCAGTGAACATTGTTGTATTTAGCTGCAACAACAAGCGAGACTTTGGCACCAGTTGTGGAGGGGAGAGAAAAAAAAGAATCAGCTGAGTCCTAATTTCTGTTATATTTGGCAGTGGGAAGAAGTGAGCATTATGGATGAGAAAAACACCCCCATACGGACCTACCAAGTGTGCAACGTCATGGAGCCCAATCAGAACAACTGGCTTCGGACTGACTGGATCCCTCGCGGCGGGGCCCAGCGTGTCTACATCGAGATCAAATTCACGCTGCGCGACTGCAACAGCCTGCCCGGCGTCATGGGAACCTGCAAGGAGACCTTTAACCTGTACTACTACGAGTCCAACAACGACAAGGAGCGCTACATACGTGAGAACCAGTTCACCAAGATCGACACCATCGCGGCCGACGAGAGCTTCACGCAGGTGGATATTGGGGACCGCATCATGAAGCTCAACACTGAGGTCAGGGACGTGGGGGTGCTGGCGCTCAAGGGCTTCTACCTGGCCTTCCAGGACGTGGGCGCCTGCATCGCGCTGGTGTCCGTGCGGATCTTCTACAAGAAGTGCCCGCTCACCGTGCGCAACCTGGCCCAGTTCCCAGACACCACCACGGGCGCCGACACCTCCTCGCTGGTGGAGGTGCGCGGCTCCTGCGTGGACAACTCGGAGGAGCGTGAGGTGCCCAAGATGTACTGCGGAGCAGATGGAGAGTGGCTGGTGCCCATCGGCAACTGCCTGTGCAATCCCGGCTTTGAGCAGCGAACAGGAGCCTGCCAAGGTAAAACCATGATATTTATAACAGATCTACTTTCCGTTCTCCCTCACAGCTTCTTGTTCAAACAGTGTACTGCAAATGGTGCAGCGAAAGAAAAACTGAATAATATTTTATACTTATTTGTTTTGGTTCTTCATTTTGTGGTTTGGGTCTTTGGGGTCTACTAGTTTCTGATCACAGCCTATTCCACATCAGTGCTTTTAGCCCCACACTGCAGGCAGAATTCTCTTTTCAGTGTCAGGGTATCAGTTTATTATTTCGTAGTTTGGGATATTTTGTGTGCCTCATGGGTCTTTGGGTCCCTTGGCTCTTCTAACCTTCCCTGAAAATCCCCTTACACTTGCGTTCATCAAAGAGGAACTGCCATTGTGTTGCAGGAAGTCCCTCCCTCCTGTTCTCCACAATGCCGAGGAGTTCTCTCAGGCCTCGCAAACTGCTTTTGTAATTCATGGCATCCTAAACACAATAATAATCACCCAACCTACTTGCAATTAACAACAGAGAGACAGAGAGAAATAAAATAAAATCGAATGAAATGCATAAAAATAAAACAAACATATCTGTTTTATTATTAAATCCCAAGCTTCATTATATTCTCCCATCCAGAAACAATTACGGTTTAAAGGAAGACAGGCAGGAACAGCTGGGTTCTCCTTGGCAGGCATGGATTAAGTGGAAGTATTTCTAGTTAGGGGTACTCTGACTGTGATTATGGATCTCTCTGTTTGAAATCAGAAACACCTCCCCCTGAGGAGCTGCTTCTGAAAAAAAAAAATTGCACTAATTATTTTCTGTTTGAGCAACAGCCACATGTTGTGTGTCGGGCGGAAAACTCTGTAATTAGATCATGAGTTTTAAGCTCCCGCTTTCTCTCTTATTTCTTTCACTCTTACAGACAAACTCTTTCTCTCTCTCTCTCTCCCTCTCTCCCTCCCTCTCCCTCTCTCAAGAGACGAAGGGCTTGTTACATCGAACTCGAGAGAAAGGGAGGAGAGTTTGTGAAAGTCTGAAAGGTGATCCTCCTCTGGAAAAGCACTCGTCTCTCTTTCTGTTTCCCCCCGTTGTTCTGTTGTGTGCCTCCTCTCTGCTCTGCTGCAGTGTCTGTACACCAGGTTTGGTGCTTATGGAGAACTGGTCCAGTTTGAGGGTGATATAGGGGTCACCAGAATGGAGAACTCTAGCTGGGTTGGGGGTAAGGCCGGGAGAGGGGGGGGGGGGGGGGTTGGGTTTGGGGTGGTTTAGTACGGCCCCAGACAGTTTGAAATGGCAGCCACCCCCCTCTCTTTTTTTCCTCTGTCTATTTTCCCCTTTTTTCTGCCTCCCTGGATTCTCCTCTCCCCTGTAAAAAGCCTGGCTGGTGGAGAAGAGGGTCAGAGCTTTGGCGGGGTGATGAACGGCCACCTCGCCTCGCCGCTCTTCTCTACTTTATTTATGGAGGCTATCTGGGCAGCCTAATTGCATGACAAATACAGGCTGTAATTTAGGGGTCCTGCGGGCTGGCGAGTGGGGTCGGGGGGGGTGTTGTGTGTGTGTGTGTGTGTGTGTGTGTGTGTGCGTGTGTGTGTGTGAGGAGGGGTGGCTCTGGCCCTCTCAGCGGGCGGTCGCAGCTTGTGTGTATTCCTGTGTGGATTTGTGCGGGCCAGAGGGTGGGCGGCTCTGGAAGAACTGGTGAGAGAAAACGAGAGAGAGAGAGAAAAGAGAGGGGGTGCTCGTCCGCCATTTTTCTCTCCCACCAAAAAGGGGTTTTTATGAGCGAGGCGGGGGTGGCATGCCATGCACTGGGCTTCTCCATCGCTCCCCCTCGTTTGTTGTCGCTCTTGGCGAGGAAACAAGGGAGAAGCGCCGGTCTGAGTTATACATCGAGGGGGAGTTATACTTTGCCCCGGCCAGCTTAACCCTTGTCGGAGATAACACGGCGTGTCCCAATAAATGTGCTATTTTAACACGCGGAGGAGATAAGGGGTCCGTTGCTCGGCAAGTCCGATGTTTATGCTCGTTTTAAGTGTCTCTCCAACAGCACAGGAATGGGATGCGGTCGGCGTGTACGTGCACTTAACAGCAGAGGTTATGGTTACTTTCTAATCTCTGGATGGTGTCCAGCACGTCCTGCAAGAGCTGTGAATGTAGGAGCGTTTATTTTGGCCCTTGGCAAGGGAACTTTATCCTAGTTTGATGCGAGTTTTGTGACCTTTTTTGGCTATCTCTCTGTTGTCTTTTCAGCAGATATTTGACTCTTTTGCTAATAAGCCTCTCCACGAGGAGTGAAATGTTGCGGCAGTGCCAAACAACAGTTTGTTTTTCCTGCTGTTCACCTCACGGAGGAGAGAAAGAAAGAGTGAGACGGTCGCCATTTTGTCGAGCGTTTTGTGAGCTCTTGTCGGCCCAAATGGGACTCGTGTTCTGCTCACAGCACATCGTATATGTTTCCCGTAAGAGCCTCAGCGATTAACATTTGGCTGGGAGGTGTGATGAGCTCCACTTACTATGGGGCGTCTTTGTGGCCAGCCTTATGCTAGACGTTTACCTCCAGGGCTCTCCTGCTTCTTTTAGCTTTTTTTATTTTTTTACGGGGGAACCAATGGCCCCCTTTCTATCTCTGTATTTTGTTCTCTGCCATTCTCTCTTTCCGTCTCTCTCTTTCTCTTTCTCTCTCTCTCTCTCTCTCTTCCTTTCTTTCTCTCCGTCCCTCCAAGGCTTTGACAGCAGATTAACTCATTGCACGTTTTCCCCTGGGGAGAGTCTCATCTTCTCAGCGTCACACTAGGGTTAAAAAGATGCTCTCTCTCTCTCTCTCTCTCTCTCTCTCTTTCTCATTCTCTTTCGCTCTCTCTCTCTCCATGCCTGCCTGGCCATTCATAAAGGCAGTTAACTGTCTGTTTCACAGGGCCAAGTGTGCAACCAAGGCAAGGAGAGAAGAGGTGGTGGTGGGGAAGGAGGTGGCCATGAGGGTTCACCTCCAATATGGGGCTCCTTTTTGGGGAGGAGGGGGTGGGAGGTTCAGGGTGTATGTGCTAGTGTGAGTGGGGGAGGACAGGCCTGTTCAATGGGACTGAAAGGCCTATTGACAGGCCAGGAGGGGTACAAGCCTCATGGTCCGTGAGGCGTCAATAGGAGCCAGGTCCCAATTGTTGGGGTGTCGGGGAACAGGGCGGGGCTGTGAGGTCCTGGAGGGGAGGAACACAGGACGGGGTCAGAGGTGCACCCCGGCTTTATCCCGTCTTCCCCTGCACCCGACCAGGGTCACGGCCGAGCTTGATTAAGACGTCAAAATTTTGACAGCTGCGGGCGAGCGGGGTATGCCCGGTGAAACCTGCCGGAGCAAGGGCTCGGCGGTGTCACAATCGACGGGTTTAAATTTGAATGAGGCGGAGAGAAGAGACGTGGCAAGCGGATTTTATCTTTTATTTTTTCTTTTCTTCCTTTGTCTTTTTGTGCAAGCTGTACCCACGCTGCTCATCTGCTGCGGCGCGGAGGTGGAAGTCACGCCTTGCCGGGGCGCCACACGGGCAAGGCATGCTGGGAAGCCCTGCGTCGCTGGGATGCGGCCCCTCTGTTTTCGAAAGTCTGCTCTTTCGCTCTCTCTTGTTTTTTCTCTCTCTGTCTTTTTCTCTCTCTCGCTCACCCCCACACACACAGACACACACGTTTCATCAAAAGCAAATGAGTGCAGCCATAAGTGATATCGACAAGAAGTTGGGAGGCTTAATCCACTTTGGGCTTCAATGAGGAATGGCCCTAATAGAAGACCTGGGTTCATTTGAGAGCAAATTAAGTTGTGGGAATTAGTGCAAAGCCAGTCAGAGGTGACTCAGACAGGACCGCCACACAACCCGCACACCCCACATCCCTCTCATCCTTCTCCATAAGCAGCTTTAACAGGCTGCACAGGTGACCCACAGGAAGTTAGTGAGTGAGTTAACCGCGGAGGAGAAATGCAAATAGGCTTTTTTGTCTTGTTTTGATTCCTCTAGGTCATTTTCCAAAAACAGCAGAAAATAGGAAACAACTTGTGCTGAGTATGTAATGGTAGGCGCTAATTTATGTGTGATGAAGCCAAGTCTCAAAGTAGAGGACTTCATTATATGCTTTGCCTTGTGTCTTTGGTGTGTGTGTGTGTGTGTGTGTGTGTCTTTGGTTGTGTGTGGGGCGGTGTATGCCAGTGTATAGCTATGTATGGCTTTTGTGTTTTGTGTATGTGTGTGTGTGCTTGTGTGTGTGAAAGTGTGTGTGTGTGTGTGTGTCTAATTAGAAAAAGCTTGCATGTTTATCTCAGTCCCTGTCATAATTATGAGCAGGTGTGGGCCTCATCATCATATTCAGCTGTGTGTCTGTGTGTGTGTGTGTGTATGTGTGTATGTGTGTGTGTGTGTGTGTACATGCATTTACTTTTCTTTTCCTCCCTTTTCTGTGAGACAAAAGCAGGCGTTTGCCAAAATGTGGTTCGGTATGAATATTCATCCCTTTTTCCAGCCTTTTTGTTGTGTGTGCGTGTGTGTGTGTGTTTCTGCGGCCGCTGCTTTTGATGGGAGGCGCGTATGCTGATTCCTGTCACGATCCGCCTCTGTTCTCCTCTGCACAGCCCACTCTAAAAGGAGGGAACGTCAGCTGTCTGAGGAGACAGAGAGAGAGAGAGAGAGAGAGAGAGAGGGAGGGAGGGAGAGAAGGAGGGGGGATTGAGGGAGAGGTAAGTGTAGAGGTGCCCTTTGATTTCTGCCAGATTTGTCATTTGCATATTTTGTATGTCCATGAAATGCATAGGCAGCAAAGTTAGTCTTCTCACCAAACAATGGCAGCCCTCCTTCCCTCCATAGCCTGCCTTTTTCATCTCCCTCTTTCCTTCCATTTCTCCATCCCTCACTCCCTCTCCTCTCCTCTCCTCTCACCCACCTCTCTGCTTCTCTTTCAGTTCCCTCTCTCCTCTCCTCCTCTCCTCTCCCTGTACGCCCTTCTTCTTTGTCACAGACGGACACTGTGCGCCTCCACACAACAGAACAGAACAGCATTGTGGGTAATTAGTGGTACTTTTTGTTTCAGTAGGATGCTACTTGAAACCCCCAGGGTTCTCTCAGCGTCTCTGCAGTATGCTGGCGTTGTTGTTATTGTTGTTGTTGTTGTTGTTGTTGTTGTTATTGTGTGGGTTTTGTGTGGGCCTCTCTCCGCTGTGGAAGTTTGGGTTTTTGGTTTGGATTGGCCCTGCAGTTGGCCCACATGGAAGAGGCACACAAATGCTGTTATTCTTGTGCCGTATCCAAGCACCAAGAGTGACTCTCTAGAAAGAGTGTGTGTGTGTGTGTGTGTGTGTGTGTGTGTACGTGCGTATTTTCCTTGACCCTGTCCTGTCCATCATTGGATGCGTGACTTTAAGTTGAGAAGTGACTCTGACAGCTCCCGGTCCTTCAACTGTCTATAGGTGATGGATAGTGCCATGCGCCATGTGTGTGTGTGTGTGTGTGTGTGTGTGTGTGTGTGTGTGTGTGGCCTCGGGGAAATGCCCATCTAGCTGCTGACACTGGCACAGAGCTCCTAGAAAATTGTTTCTATATGTGTGTTAGTGTGTGTGTGTGTGTGTGTGTGTGTGTTTTAGGTTGTGTACTTCGAAAGCATCTTTGGATGGAACACTTTTAAAGTTCTGGCTTAGAAGTTCAGCGGTTCTGACTTCTGCTAAGGTAAACATTACGTACAATATGTTCTGAGTTAGCAATCCGCTTATGCCGCACTGATGTATGAGATATGCTGTGAAATAGCACTAATCCTGCCATTATACTGTTGTAATTAAATAGTGTCAGGAGGCATTTCAGACTCGGGCTTGATGGATTGTTTTCACTCTGTAGTTTGGAATCTAGTCAGCCCACACGGCTGCATTTTGTGGCCTTTTAATCTCTTTTTCCCTTTTCCTCATCGGCAATGAAAAACAGATTAGCCTGTCGCCTCCACGCCGCTAATCTGCGCTAGTGTTGCTCTCTCTCCCCCAGCGGTGTTTTAATGATCATTTGATTAGTATCTCTGCAAGGGCTTTTCCAAACACTCGTTAAGAGTGGCCTAGCTCGACGGCAGGCCGTTAGGAGCACCCCAACGCCATCCACCCTAACATCC
>JAGFZM010004341.1:0-15788 GCA_017657215.1 Limnothrissa miodon
CACACACACACACACACACACACACACACACACACACACACACACACTTCCCTTCCCTTTGTCTCTTTCTGTATGCTGGTATATGGTTCTTCATAAGTGTCTCAAGCTAGTGGAGGAAAAATCTATCCAATTTTACAGCGCCTTGTAACTAACAAATGTTTCGGAGCGGGGTACTGCCAAGCACATTTCAAAACGGGTGTAAGATGAAAAGCCAGAAAATCCGATTTGATATCGCTGATGTAGTGCCTGTCTGGCCAACAGTCCCTTGCATTCACACCATAGCACGGCCCTGCTTTTAAATGGGAGTTATTGGAGAGACAGTAGAAACAAATGTTGTGTGTTAAAATGGCCCAACAGGCTAGTAAAGCTGATCTATTGCATTGTGCTCATTCTGGACCACATGCATGCTTGGCACGTTCTCGTTTCCACACTCACTCAATCGCTCACTGCGTGTGTCTGTCCTCTTCAACACATAGCTAAAGTCACACACATAAAAACAAAAATGCTTTATTCAACATTCGTAAACTTCTGACACATTTATACGTGTTGCGTGTGTTTCCAAAAAACACACACACACATACTGTATATACACAATCTTATACTTCTGCTCACTCACACAGCACACGTAGTACACACACACACATACTCAAACTCACACAAACTCACTCAAACAGCACATGAAGTATATATGCACACACACACGTACTCTCTTTTTGACATACACACACACACACTCACTCAAACAGCACATGTAGTATACACACACACACACACACACACATTCTCTCTTTTTGACACACACACACACTCACACATACCCCACACACAGAGCTGCTGCATGGTGGAGCTGTGACAGCTGCCGGGGTGCTTAGGGAGTAGCTGCGATGCCCCCTCCATTCTAATGACTCTACTCACCTTTTGCATTCACACACACACACACACACACACACACACACACACACACACAGTCTCTTTCCTGACATTCTCAAAGACCTCTATACCTTACACGTCCACCACCACCCTGGTGTGATCACATCTGAGCCCAGTGGGTAATCGTCGGCGGGCTACGGCTCGCGCTAGCCTGTTAGCGACAGCCGTTAAGCCTTGAAGAAGAAGGGGAGGAATCGGCAAACAGCCGGTATGGTGCTGTTAACTGACCACTCGCTCGGCACTCTGTGATTAGCAGCCACACACCCAACCTCCCTCCTCACACACACACACACACACACACACACACACACTCCCGTAGCACCTCGGAGTGCGTGGGTGGCTGGGAACACAGCAGGCCAGCAGGCCGGGCTTTCGGTTCCTTTTAGGCTCATTTACTTGCATGGTGACATTATGATGGTGGACACTGAACAATGTCCCATGGTGCGGGGAGAAACTGCAAGAGCAAAAGAGCATAAACTCGTGTGCAGCCCAAGTCTGCTTTATTTACTGGGCAAGAATAATAGCTTTTCTTTGCTCCTGTTGTTTATGGTTTCTCCTTCCTGTAAAGTGTCATGAGACAACACAACTGACACTGTAGAAATAACTTTGAGTTGAATTAAATTAACATTGAATTAACAATAACTTTGAATTGAATTTAATTAAGATCAAATGTGCACCAGTGACTCTACCCTGTTCTTCCCTTATGCGCAAGACTAACTAGGTTGTTTGTGTTTATACTTCCTTAAAGCTTCTTTAGGGATAACTACCTCTTGTACAACCCAACTCAGTACATTTTGAGTTACATTTATGATACCATGAGAGACATTTAATGTTTGTGGTCTGGTTGTTTTCCTGGGGAAGATTTCTCAGTACTCTGTTGTTCTTATCTTCTGAACTCTCTCTCTCCCTCTCGAAGCTATTTGTGTTCCTCCTCGAGGCATCCTCTATAAAAATCTTCCCAGTTATTGACGAGCTGCTCATCTGTGCCGCGCGCCCTCAAGACTCACCCACGCAACCATCACCCCACACACACACACCCCGAACCTCAAACAATGCACAAATACTTTCCCCCCTGGAAAAAGCCAATAAACTGCCACCAGCCGAGCACGCTTCCAAGCAGCAAGGACAAAAGGGAGAGGCTGTGCTCCATCCTTGGCCATCTGCGCGTGTCCGTGCCAGGGGACCCACTGCGGTCCCAACCTGGGCCTTGATGCACGCCGTGATGGAGATCCACCATGCCGCCTACTCCTCAGGTCATTGATTTCTTCTTGCCTAAGGTGTTTCGCTGGGGAGTGTGTGGAGGCTGGCCAGGCAACTGCAGCCGCTTTGCTGGTTTTCTCTCTGGCAGCCGTTGGGGAGTCTATTTATATGACGCCACGGGGCATACGGTAAAAGCTGTGACATCCCAGGTCGGTTGCAAAAAGGGAAGATCGTCCAACAGGAGAGGAGCCGAGGAGCTGTTGCAACTTGCGTCGGAGTTTTTAGACAACCTTCCTAACCTTTCCGAGAAGGAGCGAGAGCCTGCGAATTAGTGCAAAGAAAGGGCCTCAGACAAACCTCCTCATTTCACAGCAAATAGTGTTGGGTAATGGTGGAATCAGCAATGAGGACCTGTCATTTCACGTCTCCCTCAAAGCCTTGCTAAAGCAGACAGGGATTGGTCTCGCATTCAGAGATGCTGATGGCAGCCACAGAACAAAGGCGAGATTTTCCCCAATTCACTTTCAGGGCCCATTAACGCTGAGCAGCGAAAACAAAACTAAAACACGGCGAATGAAAAGCGACAGGCTGAGTACAGCTTTTTGCATGCACGCCACACTAGGTCTTCATTTCGACCCAAAGAAAGGGAGGATAATATATCCTCTCTATCCTTCTCTCTCTCTCTCTCTCTCTCTCTCTCTTTCTAGCACTTGCTCTCTTCTTGCTTTTCTCTCGTGTCGCCACTTTTTTTTTCAGTTTAGGAATAGTTGTTGCCCTCAGCAGGATCTCTGCTGGCAATCCCTGCCTCCTTTTCCTTTGTTCCTCCATCACAGACACCCACACACCGTCAGTTGCCTCAGCGACTTTGTTCGGAAAGAAAAGGGGAGGGGGGGAGAGCAGCTCGGCTCTGATGGAGAAAAAGCCCAAATGTTTCTAAGCTGCTGCTCCTTCACATGTTTAAAATTACCATCTAGTCAGAGATTTGGGGGCATTTTGCAGGTACTTCAGCTGGCAAGCCTGAGCAAATGTGGGGTCGGGAGTTTGGAATGAGCTAAAAATGTGTAGTGAGGAGGAAGGTGGAGGAAGATACCAGTTGGATAAAAGGTGTGGAGCGAGTGAAAAGGAGACCTCCTTTTCTTTCGGATTTGGCAATTAAAGGTTCTTCGACCATCCCTGGGGGTAGTGTGTGTGTGTGTGTGTGTAAGGTTTTTGGGGTGGGGGGGTCGTGCATGCTAACCAATACTGAAGGGCCTGTGTTAGCATCCCACAATACAGATGTGTGGGCAGATGCCATCTGGGGCTCTGCAGAACAAAACCGGCGTGTGGGGGCAGCCGCTTAGGGAATCCATTCAAGAGGGGGACCTGCGAAGCCAGGCGGAGAATGGAAAATGATCCGAAGGTAATCAATCAAAAAATCCCTGACACAAATGACCAAAGACAACGGCCCCCTTTGCCGTACCCCAATGCCATGTCAGTGCCGCCCCGTGGCGTGATCCCGCCCACCGGCGATCAATAGGCCCTCGCTATGCCGCGGTGTCGCCGGATTGGTCGAGCAGGGCCAAAAGCTAGCCACCGCCTTCTTTCGAGGGCTAATTGGGCCTTTATAGTTACGCAGTCTTTCGTGCACATCGACGGAGGGAGAATAAAACGCCATTCTCTCCATCAGCGCTGAGTGACAATCGATGTTTGGCCCGTTGGTGCAGGATGCCAGATGCTCCGCCCGGGTTCATTATGCCAAGCGAGATGGTTTCGCCAGAGCAACGCCATCGACACAAAGCCCCAAGATCACGGCCCTAGAGACCAGATTGAAAAACACGTCACCTGCTCCTCTGGCTAATGCCATTAACGTAAAGGTCTCAGAAAAGCCCTTCCTGCTAGTCCAAAACAGCAAAACAAGGACGTGGCCCTCACCAAAATGTCGCCCTTATACAGTGTGCTCTTGAATTTCCCTGTTGGGCCTTCAGATAAGTGGTTTTGGAGAGAGGCAGGTGGCCCCTTGAGCTGAATAAAAAATAGTAAATTTGGCTGTTACAGCAAGCATATCCTGCAAAACAGATATGGTTAATGAGGTGAACATTTGAATCACATAGTTAAACAAATCTGTTTTGCGCTCCTAAAATGTCTGTAACACACATTAATAGAGGATAAACTGCAGATCTAATACAGTCACATTTATAAGAATCTGTGAAGTCATCATGTTATCCAAGTAACAATACATAGTTCTTGGTGTGAAACTAGTAAATATTTTAAATAGCCTTAATGGCACTACTAGAACTACAAATTTGTGTCTGATTGCAGAACAGTCAGAAAGGCCATGATTTAAAAGGTATTTTGTCTGTTCTTCTGTAGTGGTTTCCTGACCTGCCCCCAAAAGTGCACATTGTATACCCTGGATGGCTGCTGAGAATAACACTTCATCTATCCACCCTTTGAGTGACTATACCATCTAAACTATTTGGAGTTGGCAGCAAAACGAACGAATAGTCTTTCTTAAAAGATTCTTCAAATGATAGACAATAGTAACACAGTGTCAAATTAATTCTACCGAAATAGAACCGAAAATTTAAGCAAAATCAATTTCAGCAAATCTATGAGCAGCAATTAACACTTGATTGACACTAGGTTTAGGCCTTTGCCTTTTGATAGAGCAGTTATTATAATGTGAGTTTTTTCCCTTCGTATTACTGAAATAATCACTGCCACACGCACTGCAGGACAAAGTAGTATAGTTGTTAAGGGTAACTCTTCAGTGGTCCGCTCGGACATAACAAAAGAGATAAGTAATCCGCTAACTGACTGCGGCCCCCGGCTGTGTACAAATCCCTCACGTCTCGTTTCAATACACATCTACTGTAGCCTACCCCTGGAACCCCAGTGTGGCAAAAGTGTGTTGCGGTCCCCGTCAGGTGACAGTCATAAATTCTGGACTGACGACCGCAAAAACACTGTCATGCCTGAAATGTTACACCGACTTCTCTTGACGGTTTCTGTCAAACGGAAGGTTGTAGGTTTCTTATTTTAATGAGCTTAAATCCAACACATAGTGCTGAATTATATTAAAATTGGCGAGTTCAGACCTTCAGTCCTTCGTGACAAAAAATATTCAAATGATTCCAAAACTCCCACACAATCGGACGGTAGTATAAGCATAGAACAAAGAAAAAAAAAAAAGCTAAATACATCGGACACTGCCTAAATATAAAAAATGTTTATAGGAATGAACTTAATCCTTTCCAAAGTTTATCTCCTAAAATGCAGTTGCTTCATTAAACGGTAGAAGGCGCACTTGGACTTTTTGTCTCATTCAAGCGAGCCATTCAAACTCTCCTACTTGGTATGGATCATAGCTCACCGTCCCCTTGGCCCTTGCATGTGATAAATGTTTTAATTTCACCTGAATGTTTGCAGTGTAACTGCCACACACACACACACACAAACACACGCGCGTACGTTTAAGCCTAGCTAAACTATGAGGGGAGGATAATCCATCAATTCTAAAGTAGACAGTAGACATCTACAAACAAGGTAATTCAAAAATTTATACACTGCCAGAAAACCTGATATACACCTTACTTGCAGACTATTTCACCCTTATCAATGTGACACAGTCTTATTTCCTGCGAGTGGGACGGACGGTGTCTGTTGACTTTAGGCGTTTTGACGTGACAGTGGCAGACGCGTCAGTCTGAGAAGATCCGCCCCTTGGCAGTGTTCAGCGAGCGCCGTGCATTAGTCTCAAACACTTATTCCACAGGGAAAGAGCAACTTCGGTCCGTCCGCGGAACCGAGGAACCACAGATACAAGTGACACAAATGGCTGCAATCGTGCGCACAACTTGGACCCTGGTTTGGATTTCTACGATAGTTTCGAGCACACGGATTTATCCTCCGAATGAAGGTAAGGGTCGCTCGGAGCACATACAGCCTCTGGAGTTGAGTTGTGTTTGGCTACTTCGTGGGACTGGTTGACATACACAGTATGGTTATGTGGTCCACACCGAGAGCAACGTCTGAGCACCTCGTCTGCTGCGGGTTGTCGTCTTTGCCTGGATATTTTCCCCGAAAGATGGATTGAATATGTGAATGTGACCATGATTGTGCGCTGCACCATGAATCGATTTTATGCGATGCTCAGAACTCCAACGCCGCATCATTGTGAGAAACTGCGGTCCTCGAAATCCTGAAAGTTTGAAAGCCTGTACATGCTCTTTCGAACTACTTTGGATACATCAATAAAGGAATTATCGCAAATAATTTTACACCAGTCGACGATGATGTACCGTTGACAGAGATACACACAGCAAGCTTTTTTTGCAACGTTTAATGCTGACCGATTGCGCTTCTAGAAAAATAATGACAGTGAATCGTCTCGTTCGTCTGATTTAGCGATAATGTACATAATAGTCCACGAAATGTAAACGGTCTGTAAATTTGTATAAATTGAAGGGTATTTATGAAGGTTTGCTTAGATAAGCATATGCTGCCCGATGGGAAAAAAACATGATCTCTCCCTGAATAAAATCTGGTTTTAGTATTATAGTTAATTTGGCACACTGTAAGATTGTTACTGTGTGCAAGATTTCTAGTTCAATGTGTCGCAAGCACACAAAGGTTACGGCGTTCAATTTTCCAAATAAATACCCAAAGGACATCGACAGATTTGTCTAGTTCGACCGAAAAATATTTAAGCATCCCCCCTATAAAGTTATAGATTTGAACGTTATAAAGATGACACAGGGTAATATATTCTACACAGTCCAGACAATACTTCACTTCAACGATAAAAAAAAAGTAATCTCACCTATGTACCCCCCGTAACCTAATTAAGTCAAATTGTAAATAAGTCATGTTGCAAAGCCAATCGTAGCCTATTCGTGTCATGCATGTTTCCAACGAACAAACATGGACACAACATTTGCAGAGAACGCCCTTGTCTGAGGTGGTAAATACTAATATGCAACGGTCCATTTTATCCATCAGTAGAGGCAACGCACATAATGTCGCGTAGCCTAGATGGCTTGGGAAAGGAGAAAAGGCCTAGGTGTGTAGCCTAGTCTGCAAGGGCCCATTTGGGCAACCGGTGTTTAATGCTTTCATGCATTATCCTGTACTGAAGTCTGTCTTTTTTCCTGTTTGCAGTGACATTATTGGATTCAAGAACAGTGCAAGGCGAATTAAAATGGGTTGCCAGTCCTACAGAAGGAGGGGTAAGTAACGATGCACAATATACGGATTGAGTTGGGCTGTGTGTGGACCGACAAATCCTGTGGTTGACACGGAGTAAAGAAAACACTATGAGACGTACCAGGATATACGATGGAACTGGCTACAAGAAATGATTCAGGGGCCACATAGACAACACATTTCGGTAGTCAGGCTTTGGCCTACCAGATAGCATTAGGCCTTCCAACTGAATCCATTCTGGAATTGTAATACGGATATTATGCTAAAGTTTGGGTGTAACGCGTTAAATATGATAATTCTTGAAAAGTATTTTAGAAAGTTAATAAATAGCCTAAATAATAAAATTTCCAACTGCTGAACTGACTGATGTGAAAAATATGGTCCAGCAGCGCACGGCGAATAGAAGTATTTTTTGGAGTCTGCCATTTTGGAGCGTTTGGAGGTGTATCTACCCTGACATTTATTTACGCGCCACGTAATAATAACATGATTTACTTGCCCTACACATTACATTTTTGTGTATCAAAAGTGCGATTATAGCATATTTTAGCACACGCAGCGCACTGGTGTTGCATTTGCGGTTTTAAACATTTATTCAGAAAATTCGTTGTTACAACGCTATAGAAATATAGCCTTCACAATTTTTATCTCCTTTTGCTTGGCATCATCCTGTTTGTAGCTGTGCTCCCCGTGCCTAATCGTGAACTTGGCATTTCGTGGTGTACAGCTTTCCTCTCGGTCGCTTTATCTCACTGATCCGAGTGATTGGCAGGGTCCTGGCAGAGCCGTCAAGACCTTATTCAGGCTTTGATTGCGAATTACCCCCCTTCTTCTCGCAGTCGGTGGAAGTGTACAGCTCTATCGCCGTGGCAGCTGGGTTTTCTGTCGACTTACAAAGAGTAAGAAAGGGAGAAGAAAAGAGAGCATCATAGATCATGACAGCCCTTTTCAAAACACCCCTGAATTCTACACATGTCATCTTTTAGCTCTCACCAGCAGGAAGTCAGAAACTTTTGGGGGCTGCAAGTTATTACAGTTTGCTAATAAAGAAGTAATCACATTGAGGGGAATTGACATTGATGAGGGAGTTTGTAGCCATTGTTTCAAATGAGAGCTCTTGGAAAGAACACTATTTGCCAAGTCAAGAACTGTAATAAGGAATCATTTAGTCAGTATTTCAAGCCCAACTGGACCAGAATAAGGAAAGGCTTTATCCCTGGGCAGGGCTTTTTAAAAAAAGGTCATTTCTGTTCTTTCTGCCACCTCTGTGTTGGTAGTCAGCGACCATCTTACTGATACAATAGTTTTAAACATTTAAATGCTTAAATATAAAAAGACTATGAAATATTTGAACAGATTATATAAGACTCCTGAAAGGTGATCTATTATTAACAAAGTAGAAATAAGGTTTGTGATACCAGAATAGGCACTTATGTTCCCTTTAAAAGGAATGTGTTTGAGAGGATTCAATTGTAAATATTGATAATTAAAGTAGGCACTTACTATCCTAGTATAGTATATCAAATCTGAGTTGATGTAGATAAGACAGGTGTTACATATTGCAGTTGTGTCTCATTGTTTCAAAGTGATCAAAGCTCTCAGTGAACATTGTTGTATTTAGCTGCAACAACAAGCGAGACTTTGGCACCAGTTGTGGAGGGGAGAGAAAAAAAAGAATCAGCTGAGATTTCTGTTATATTTGGCAGTGGGAAGAAGTGAGCATTATGGATGAGAAAAACACCCCCATACGGACCTACCAAGTGTGCAACGTCATGGAGCCCAATCAGAACAACTGGCTTCGGACTGACTGGATCCCTCGCGGCGGGGCCCAGCGTGTCTACATCGAGATCAAATTCACGCTGCGCGACTGCAACAGCCTGCCCGGCGTCATGGGAACCTGCAAGGAGACCTTTAACCTGTACTACTACGAGTCCAACAACGACAAGGAGCGCTACATACGTGAGAACCAGTTCACCAAGATCGACACCATCGCGGCCGACGAGAGCTTCACGCAGGTGGATATTGGGGACCGCATCATGAAGCTCAACACTGAGGTCAGGGACGTGGGGGTGCTGGCGCTCAAGGGCTTCTACCTGGCCTTCCAGGACGTGGGCGCCTGCATCGCGCTGGTGTCCGTGCGGATCTTCTACAAGAAGTGCCCGCTCACCGTGCGCAACCTGGCCCAGTTCCCAGACACCACCACGGGTGCCGACACCTCCTCGCTGGTGGAGGTGCGCGGCTCCTGCGTGGACAACTCGGAGGAGCGTGAGGTGCCCAAGATGTACTGCGGAGCAGATGGAGAGTGGCTGGTGCCCATCGGCAACTGCCTGTGCAATCCCGGCTTTGAGCAGCGAACAGGAGCCTGCCAAGGTAAAACCATGATATTTATAACAGATCTACTTTCCGTTCTCCCTCACAGCTTCTTGTTCAAACAGTGTACTGCAAATGGTGCAGCGAAAGAAAAACTGAATAATATTTTATACTTATTTGTTTTGGTTCTTCATTTTGTGGTTTGGGTCTTTGGGGTCTACTAGTTTCTGATCGCAGCCTATTCCACATCAGTGCTTTTAGCCCCACACTGCAGGCAGAATTCTCTTTTCAGTGTCAGGGTATCAGTTTATTATTTCGTAGTTTGGGATATTTTGTGTGCCTCATGGGTCTTTGGGTCCCTTGGCTCTTCTAACCTTCCCTGAAAATCCCCTTACACTTGCGTTCATCAAAGAGGAACTGCCATTGTGTTGCAGGAAGTCCCTCCCTCCTGTTCTCCACAATGCCGAGGAGTTCTCTCAGGCCTCGCAAACTGCTTTTGTAATTCATGGCATCCTAAACACAATAATAATCACCCAACCTACTTGCAATTAACAACAGAGAGACAGAGAGAAATAAAATAAAATCGAATGAAATGCATAAAAATAAAACAAACATATCTGTTTTATTATTAAATCCCAAGCTTCATTATATTCTCCCATCCAGAAACAATTACGGTTTAAAGGAAGACAGGCAGGAACAGCTGGGTTCTCCTTGGCAGGCATGGATTAAGTGGAAGTATTTCTAGTTAGGGGTACTCTGACTGTGATTATGGATCTCTCTGTTTGAAATCAGAAACACCTCCCCCTGAGGAGCTGCTTCTGAAAAAAAAAAATTGCACTAATTATTTTCTGTTTGAGCAACAGCCACATGTTGTGTGTCGGGCGGAAAACTCTGTAATTAGATCATGAGTTTTAAGCTCCCGCTTTCTCTCTTATTTCTTTCACTCTTACAGACAAACTCTTTCTCTCTCTCTCTCCCTCTCTCCCTCCCTCTCCCTCTCTCAAGAGACGAAGGGCTTGTTACATCGAACTCGAGAGAAAGGGAGGAGAGTTTGTGAAAGTCTGAAAGGTGATCCTCCTCTGGAAAAGCACTCGTCTCTCTTTCTGTTTCCCCCCGTTGTTCTGTTGTGTGCCTCCTCTCTGCTCTGCTGCAGTGTCTGTACGCCAGGTTTGGTGCTTATGGAGAACTGGTCCAGTTTGAGGGTGATATAGGGGTCACCAGAATGGAGAACTCTAGCTGGGTTGGGGGTAAGGCCGGGAGAGGGGGGGGGGGGGGGGTTGGGTTTGGGGTGGTTTAGTACGGCCCCAGACAGTTTGAAATGGCAGCCACCCCCCTCTCTTTTTTTCCTCTGTCTATTTTCCCCTTTTTTCTGCCTCCCTGGATTCTCCTCTCCCCTGTAAAAAGCCTGGCTGGTGGAGAAGAGGGTCAGAGCTTTGGCGGGGTGATGAACGGCCACCTCGCCTCGCCGCTCTTCTCTACTTTATTTATGGAGGCTATCTGGGCAGCCTAATTGCATGACAAATACAGGCTGTAATTTAGGGGTCCTGCGGGCTGGCGAGTGGGGTCGGGGGGGGTGTTGTGTGTGTGTGTGTGTGTGTGTGTGTGTGTGCGTGTGTGTGTGTGAGGAGGGGTGGCTCTGGCCCTCTCAGCGGGCGGTCGCAGCTTGTGTGTATTCCTGTGTGGATTTGTGCGGGCCAGAGGGTGGGCGGCTCTGGAAGAACTGGTGAGAGAAAACGAGAGAGAGAGAGAAAAGAGAGGGGGTGCTCGTCCGCCATTTTTCTCTCCCACCAAAAAGGGGTTTTTATGAGCGAGGCGGGGGTGGCATGCCATGCACTGGGCTTCTCCATCGCTCCCCCTCGTTTGTTGTCGCTCTTGGCGAGGAAACAAGGGAGAAGCGCCGGTCTGAGTTATACATCGAGGGGGAGTTATACTTTGCCCCGGCCAGCTTAACCCTTGTCGGAGATAACACGGCGTGTCCCAATAAATGTGCTATTTTAACACGCGGAGGAGATAAGGGGTCCGTTGCTCGGCAAGTCCGATGTTTATGCTCGTTTTAAGTGTCTCTCCAACAGCACAGGAATGGGATGCGGTCGGCGTGTACGTGCACTTAACAGCAGAGGTTATGGTTACTTTCTAATCTCTGGATGGTGTCCAGCACGTCCTGCAAGAGCTGTGAATGTAGGAGCGTTTATTTTGGCCCTTGGCAAGGGAACTTTATCCTAGTTTGATGCGAGTTTTGTGACCTTTTTTGGCTATCTCTCTGTTGTCTTTTCAGCAGATATTTGACTCTTTTGCTAATAAGCCTCTCCACGAGGAGTGAAATGTTGCGGCAGTGCCAAACAACAGTTTGTTTTTCCTGCTGTTCACCTCACGGAGGAGAGAAAGAAAGAGTGAGACGGTCGCCATTTTGTCGAGCGTTTTGTGAGCTCTTGTCGGCCCAAATGGGACTCGTGTTCTGCTCACAGCACATCGTATATGTTTCCCGTAAGAGCCTCAGCGATTAACATTTGGCTGGGAGGTGTGATGAGCTCCACTTACTATGGGGCGTCTTTGTGGCCAGCCTTATGCTAGACGTTTACCTCCAGGGCTCTCCTGCTTCTTTTAGCTTTTTTTATTTTTTTACGGGGGAACCAATGGCCCCCTTTCTATCTCTGGATTTTGTTCTCTGCCATTCTCTCTTTCCGTCTCTCTCTTTCTCTTTCTCTCTCTCTCTCTCTCTTCCTTTCTTTTTCTCCGTCCCTCCAAGGCTTTGACAGCAGATTAACTCATTGCACGTTTTCCCCTGGGGAGAGTCTCATCTTCTTAGCGTCACACTAGGGTTAAAAAGATGCTCTCTCTCTCTCTCTCTCTCTCTCTCTCTCTCTCTCTCTCTCTCTCTCTCTTTCTCATTCTCTTTCGCTCTCTCTCTCCATGCCTGCCTGGCCATTCATAAAGGCAGTTAACTGTCTGTTTCACAGGGCCAAGTGTGCAACCAAGGCAAGGCAAGAGAGAAGAGGTGGTGGTGGGGAAGGAGGTGGCCATGAGGGTTCACCTCCAATATGGGGCTCCTTTTTGGGGAGGAGGGGGTGGGAGGTTCAGGGTGTATGTGCTAGTGTGAGTGGGGGAGGACAGGCCTGTTCAATGGGACTGAAAGGCCTATTGACAGGCCAGGAGGGGTACAAGCCTCATGGTCCGTGAGGCGTCAATAGGAGCCAGGTCCCAATTGTTGGGGTGTCGGGGAACAGGGCGGGGCTGTGAGGTCCTGGAGGGGAGGAACACAGGACGGGGTCAGAGGTGCACCCCGGCTTTATCCCGTCTTCCCCTGCACCCGACCAGGGTCACGGCCGAGCTTGATTAAGACGTCAAAATTTTGACAGCTGCGGGCGAGCGGGGTATGCCCGGTGAAACCTGCCGGAGCAAGGGCTCGGCGGTGTCACAATCGACGGGTTTAAATTTGAATGAGGTGGAGAGAAGAGACGTGGCAAGCGGATTTTATCTTTTATTTTTTCTTTTCTTCCTTTGTCTTTTTGTGCAAGCTGTACCCACGCTGCTCATCTGCTGCGGCGCGGAGGTGGAAGTCACGCCTTGCCGGGGCGCCACACGGGCAAGGCATGCTGGGAAGCCCTGCGTCGCTGGGATGCGGCCCCTCTGTTTTCGAAAGTCTGCTCTTTCGCTCTCTCTTGTTTTTTCTCTCTCTGTCTTTTTCTCTCTCTCGCTCACCCCCACACACACAGACACACACGTTTCATCAAAAGCAAATGAGTGCAGCCATAAGTGATATCGACAAGAAGTTGGGAGGCTTAATCCACTTTGGGCTTCAATGAGGAATGGCCCTAATAGAAGACCTGGGTTCATTTGAGAGCAAATTAAGTTGTGGGAATTAGTGCAAAGCCAGTCAGAGGTGACTCAGACAGGACCGCCACACAACCCGCACACCCCACATCCCTCTCATCCTTCTCCATAAGCAGCTTTAACAGGCTGCACAGGTGACCCACAGGAAGTT
Source organism: Limnothrissa miodon (assembly GCA_017657215.1). Lineage (NCBI taxonomy): Eukaryota > Metazoa > Chordata > Actinopteri > Clupeiformes > Clupeidae > Limnothrissa > Limnothrissa miodon. The sequence continues at coordinate 13,607 of JAGFZM010004341.1, forward strand.
AGTGAGTGAGTTAACCGCGGAGGAGAAATGCAAATAGGCTTTTTTGTCTTGTTTTGATTCCTCTAGGTCATTTTCCAAAAACAGCAGAAAATAGGAAACAACTTGTGCTGAGTATGTAATGGTAGGCGCTAATTTATGTGTGATGAAGCCAAGTCTCAAAGTAGAGGACTTCATTATATGCTTTGCCTTGTGTCTTTGGTGTGTGTGTGTGTGTGTGTGTGTGTGTCTTTGGTTGTGTGTGGGGCGGTGTATGCCAGTGTATAGCTATGTATGGCTTTTGTGTTTTGTGTATGTGTGTGTGTGCTTGTGTGTGTGAAAGTGTGTGTGTGTGTGTGTGTGTCTAATTAGAAAAAGCTTGCATGTTTATCTCAGTCCCTGTCATAATTATGAGCAGGTGTGGGCCTCATCATCATATTCAGCTGTGTGTCTGTGTGTGTGTGTGTGTATGTGTGTATGTGTGTGTGTGTGTGTGTACATGCATTTACTTTTCTTTTCCTCCCTTTTCTGTGAGACAAAAGCAGGCGTTTGCCAAAATGTGGTTCGGTATGAATATTCATCCCTTTTTCCAGCCTTTGTGTTGTGTGTGCGTGTGTGTGTGTGTTTCTGCGGCCGCTGCTTTTGATGGGAGGCGCGTATGCTGATTCCTGTCACGATCCGCCTCTGTTCTCCTCTGCACAGCCCACTCTAAAAGGAGGGAACGTCAGCTGTCTGAGGAGACAGAGAGAGAGAGAGAGAGAGAGAGAGAGGGAGGGAGGGAGAGAAGGAGGGGGGATTGAGGGAGAGGTAAGTGTAGAGGTGCCCTTTGATTTCTGCCAGATTTGTCATTTGCATATTTTGTATGTCCATGAAATGCATAGGCAGCAAAGTTAGTCTTCTCACCAAACAATGGCAGCCCTCCTTCCCTCCATGGCCTGCCTTTTTCATCTCCCTCTTTCCTTCCATTTCTCCATCCCTCACTCCCTCTCCTCTCCTCTCCTCTCACCCACCTCTCTGCTTCTCTTTCAGTTCCCTCTCTCCTCTCCTCCTCTCCTCTCCCTGTACGCCCTTCTTCTTTGTCACAGACGGACACTGTGCGCCTCCACACAACAGAACAGAACAGCATTGTGGGTAATTAGTGGTACTTTTTGTTTCAGTAGGATGCTACTTGAAACCCCCAGGGTTCTCTCAGCGTCTCTGCAGTATGCTGGCGTTGTTGTTATTGTTGTTGTTGTTGTTGTTGTTGTTGTTATTGTGTGGGTTTTGTGTGGGCCTCTCTCCGCTGTGGAAGTTTGGGTTTTTGGTTTGGATTGGCCCTGCAGTTGGCCCACATGGAAGAGGCACACAAATGCTGTTATTCTTGTGCCGTATCCAAGCACCAAGAGTGACTCTCTAGAAAGAGTGTGTGTGTGTGTGTGTGTACGTGCGTATTTTCCTTGACCCTGTCCTGTCCATCATTGGATGCGTGACTTTAAGTTGAGAAGTGACTCTGACAGCTCCCGGTCCTTCAACTGTCTATAGGTGATGGATAGTGCCATGCGCCATGTGTGTGTGTGTGTGTGTGTGTGTGTGTGTGTGTGTGTGTGTGGCCTCGGGGAAATGCCCATCTAGCTGCTGACACTGGCACAGAGCTCCTAGAAATTTGTTTCTATATGTGTGTTAGTGTGTTTGTGTGTGTGTGTGTGGGTGTGTATTAGGTTGTGTACTTCGAAAGCATCTTTGGATGGAACACTTTTAAAGTTCTGGCTTAGAAGTTCAGCAGTTCTGACTTCTGCTAAGGTAAACATTACGTACAATATGTTCTGAGTTAGCAATCCGCTTATGCCGCACTGATGTATGAGATATGCTGTGAAATAGCACTAATCCTGCCATTATACTGCTGTAATTAAATAGTGTCAGGAGGCATTTCAGACTCGGGCTTGATGGATTGTTTTCACTCTGTAGTTTGGAATCTAGTCAGCCCACACGGCTGCATTTTGTGGCCTTTTAATCTCTTTTTCCCTTTTCCTCATCGGCAATGAAAAACAGATTAGCCTGTCGCCTCCACGCCGCTAATCTGCGCTAGTGTTGCTCTCTCTCCCCCAGCGGTGTTTTAATGATCATTTGATTAGTATCTCTGCAAGGGCTTTTCCAAACACTCTTTAAGAGTGGCCTAGCTTGACGGCAGGCCGTTAGGAGCACCCCAACGCCATCCACCCTAACATCC
>JAGFZM010004342.1:0-17500 GCA_017657215.1 Limnothrissa miodon
TCTGCAGTCACTGGCAGGAGAAATGGGTGCAAGAGACCATCAGAAGCGTCCGACAGAAGCAAAACCTTCTGTAAGTTTCAAGAAAACCCATAAAGGCTAGGCCTTGAAAATCATTATCTGACTGGAGGTCAGTTTGCAGATTACTTTTCAGGCCATTTACAACTCATGTAGCCTCGCCTGTAACTAAGATATGGAAAGGATTTTAATCTAGATCTACAGAACTGTATTCATTCATTTAAATAAATGAAATGGCCTGTAACTCATTTTGGGAAATATTAATTTAAGTTTAAATATGTGTTTAGGTAAAACATGCATTCAATTTTTTATTTATCTGGCAATGACATGAGACAGAAGACAAATATTTCATCTGTTTTTCTATTCTCTTTTAGGACTACCACAAAGCATGGGGTCACTGCAACAGAGTCCCCTATCACCTCTAACAGCACCGCTACTGCCACTGCCGGTTTCACAGAGACCATCCCGGTGACTGCCACTTCTGCCATTGTATGACCTAAGCACTAAAGGTGGAAGACTGGGAAATGTTTTCATCAATATTTACATTTTAATTTCTAAAAAGTGTGTAATTTAAAGATTTTTTATTTATTATTGTGTAAATTATTTTGTTGCCTAGCCAAATGCACATGCATTTTATTTAGAATCAAAATATTTATTGAGTGATTGAGTCAAGTTTTTGAGTGGAACGAGAATGTTTACATCCATTGCGCTTACTATAAAGTCAAATAAGATATTGAACTAATAAATATTCAATTCATTTTATGGCACAACTGCATCTTAACTGCCTGAGTATTCATGCATTTTTCATGCGTTTTATTAAAGAGGTTGCACTTGTGCACTAATGAGAACAAGACTGGGAAAATTCAGAATTCTGTGCCATTAGTTATTGACAGATATTATTCACAGATCTGGCGAATAGCATTTGTCTATAAACACGCCCTTGAAGTATGACGGACCTCATCCGTTTCTGTCAAGACGTGTGGAACCTTGTGTGAAGTCAGACACATTGCAGATGAATGAGTCCACCTAGTGGGCTGCCAGACTATTGAAATTTGGATGGGAAAGTTTGATCCGCATCTGTTCCAACCTCAGTCAATTGAAACAGTCAATGTGACTAGAGAAGTTATGTTCTCGAAAAAGAGAAAAGCTTTGAGGCATTATTTGTGAAAGTAAGTGATGGTGACAAATCAAAATTTATTGAAGGTTTGAAAATAATTTATGAACTTAAACAAAGTTATATTGGCCTATGGAGATTGGAGACAGATCATGGTGTCAGAGCGACTCAAAATGCCAAAAGTAGGCCTAAGGAAGACCATCTTTCACATTAGCCTATAATTCACAAATAAAAATGGATTCGTCTTTAAACCAGCGTGCGCATGAAACACCAAGGTGAAGAATGAAATGATAATCGTTTCAGGGCGAATTCTTCAGATTCAAAGGCAAACGTTAGGCCTACGTTAAAGAAAATCTGGTAGCCTAAACTGTATAAATATCCAACCTTAACTTTATATTGTATTATATCTTGTATGTAACGCTAACGTTTACTGATGTAGGATACGATAATAGCATCAGAGATCAATCGGAGGAGTATCCAAGATCTTTGTTACTATGGGCTAGATTTGCGATAAACTGATGAATGTGCAGAATGCTGATAAGATTCGGCCAGCCTTGAAATAACGGTTTTTATGCTAACGTTAACATGTCAGCATTATCCTAGTCGTTTTGGACTGCTAGCTGACTATAGGATATACAAGAGATACTAACGCTATCAATCTGTAAAACCTAACCCAGTATCCTGACTGGGTTAGGCTACTGTCCTACTGCGTTAACGCTGAGGTAGAGTTTGTGTGATTTCTATCCAGGTTTTCTAAAAGAGGGAAATGGGATTGTCATTGTCTTACCCCCTGGTAAATGAGCCAGAAAGCTACGTGGATCCAGACTTTGACGAAGGTACACAAATAATATCCTCATCAGTCAGCGGCGGCATTGTATAGGGTACAGGAGAAAATAAATAACATTGATAAACCACATAGCAGTAGGCTATGCTAATCGACTTTGCTGATTTTCTTGATCTAGGGCAAGTAGGCCTTGGGAGGGACAATGTGGGGATGTTCACGAATCCCACTTGTCCATTTAGTCTATTTACAAAAATAATTATCATTATTTTGATTAACTTTCTTATCAGATCAACTCCAGTTGGATTGTTTTGACGCCTACTAATGTTATTGAAATTCTGGTCTCCATAGTTCTGAAAATGGTCGTAGAGAGTTTTCCATCTGAATTATTCAAATGGAAAAACAAACAAAACAAAAACAGTTCACATTTTAACCAAACATGTTGGTGGCATTTGACTAAATTGTGCCGTATGTTTAGCTGGAATTGGGTGTGCATTCCTGTTGTCCCATTTACAGACTCAGTGCTGTGTATTTTCTTTAGAAGACTAACAAAATGGGCAGCTAGCAGATTGATGGGTAAAGGGATAGCATTGCTAACATTGGATAAATCAGTGGCCCATAGATTGTGCTCAGCACAGAGACAGCTGGCTCAAGATGCCAACCAGATAACATGGTCTCAGCACTACTGGATCACTGTTCAAATGGGGATTGATGATCTAGCTACAGATGGTCCAACTCCACAGGTCAATGCATAACACAAGCCACTTGCTTGTGTGTGGGTCTGTTCTCTTAAGCTAGGCTACTGTATATCCCGCAAAAGTTTTAGGTACCACTTTATTTTAAGGGTACACTGTTACAGTGTAGCTACCTAATTAGGTACAGTGGTACAACCAGTGTAACAAAATGTTATGTCATGTACTAGTGTTTTACTTACATCATGTATTTTTGAGTATCTACACACTGTTGTAACAGTGTAATATGAAGTGTTCTTATACTGTAGTGCTTTGCCAAAGTGCTGAATTCTTCAAGGAAGGTACTGGACTGGCCTCTGGCCCAAAGCACCCTAATGCTGGAGCAGATGAATCAATGCTCAGGACACCTTGGTGTTTAGCAACCAATTGAGGTTGCCAAGCTTCACCACAGCTAAGGAGGAGAGAGAGGCAGCTAAATAGAAGGGCATGAGACATCAGGGGAAAAAGTTTGTATGTGTGTGTGCGTGTGTGTGTGTGCGTGTGTGTGTGTGTGTGTGTGTGTGTGTGTGTGTGTGTGTGTGTGTGTGTGTGCCCCCACACTCCTCCGTCTTTGTTGTTCACAACATGGTCACCCTTTGTCCACTGATGCCAAGCTCAAGGGGAAGTGGCATCACTGTGGTATACAAACCAGTTCCAGTCAAAGGTCTTCATCAGGTTATCTACACACATGTGACATGTATGGTTTAACGTCAGTGTCTTGGAACATGTGGGCTGTGATGGTACATCTTTGTTACTCTTTGATACAGTGTAATAAACCCATTAAAATAAAGTGTACCAGATATGTACCTACATTCATGTGACATGTATGGTTTGACGTCAGTGTCTTGGAACATTTTGGCTGTTACAATATAGTACATGTAACAGCTGTGTTGGTACATCCTTTTTACTTGTTACATGTACTATGTTGTAACAGTCAACATGTTCCAAGACACATCAAAACATACGAATGTCATATGAATGTAGATAACGAAGACCCTTGACTGGAACTGGTTTGTATACCACAGTGATGTCACTTCCCCTTTAGCTTGGCACCCCCAATTGGTTGATTCATCTGCTCCAGCATTAGGGTGCTTTGGGCTTGAGGCCAGTCAAGTAACTTCCTTGAAGAATTCAGCACTTTGGCAAAGTACTATAAGAACACTTCATATTACACTGTAACAACAGTATGTAGATACACAAAAATACATGATGTAAGTAAGTACAACACTAGTACATGACATAACATGTCGTTACACTGGTTGTACCACTGTACCTAATTAGGTAGCTACACTGTAACAGTGTACCCTTAGTAATAAAGTGTTACGAAGTTAAGCACACCTCAAAAATACAATGTATAGAAAAATACACGTAGGCTATACAAAAATGCACGTCATGTTGTAACTGCCTTTGCGGCTAGAATGAATGCATTTTGAATAGATTTTGGACTGTTGTTGTTGTTTACTAAACTCTGCTTGAATATGTATCTTCTTTAAACCGGGGCTAAGCAACATTCTGTTTTTCTCTGACCGCTATATTGCATTGTATTGCACATATATTGCGCTATATTGCATTGTATTGCACTGCATTCTATTGGAGGCGGACCGCGCTGCTGAACATTGCAAGTGCTGTATCTACCGCTATTGGCCACGGTGGTGCATTCTACACGTTTGTTCGCCGTGTAATGACTAATTTTAGCATCCTAAAAAGTATGAAATGGATTAATTAAATGAAAAATGTTGCATAGTGGGCCTTTAAGTCACGTTGGATAAACGTGTCAGGTATATTATTTTATTTATTGGTTAAAAAAAATAATATATATATAAATATATATATATAGTCCAGGCCAATATAAGGCCCTTAAAAGCAGGTTATCCAAGCTTTTCTACAGGTGATTGTTGTTACACAGCTTCTAACTCTTTCCTCTGCTTGCAGAATCTAATTTAATGGACTTTGGGAAGGAGTTACATGAAATCACTTTGTCCTACTGCTATGACATGATTGAACACAGAGTCCGGTCAATCAAAGAGGAGGCCAAGTTTCAGAGTATTACGACTTTTATCACTCATATAGGAAGTGTCACTTGATTGATTTATTTTAGGCTATGCTCAGTGTTTATTTTCTTCAGCTAGGATGGTGGTGATGAAATGTATTTCTCCTCCTTCCTTAGAGTTGAGTCGCAGTTGGGACAAATATGTTGTGGACCTGAGAAAAAAGTATCCTGAGTGGACCAATGATGACTTTCTAAATCTGAAATGTCAGTTTGAGTTCTTTGATATTCATGGTGAAAGACTACTCAGCTACTCTGAATTGTGAGTGCAAAAAGAAAAACACAAATACATACAGTAGCCTACATACATTTACTTTCATGAACATCAATTGAGTTCTTCCATAGCACTGCCTGCAGGTGGCAGTATAGAGACTCAAAGTCCTCTGGTATTGAGTATGGGTTTGTGCTGTTCTCTGTTTGTTCCCACTGCCAATGGCAGCTGTGCAGCTCTGGACCTCATGAACTACAGTGGCTCAGAGGAGGTGCGTAGGGCCCTTTTTGAAAGAGCTGACGTTCAGAATTATAACACCATCAACTTTGAAGAATATCTGAAGGTAGGTGTGTGTCATTTAGTCACAGCAGAATTTAGTTTTGTTTTGCTCGTAGAGCTGTAATAAGGAAGACTTGTTACGTTTGGTGAAAATCTTTGAGATCAGGCAGTGATTTGTGGATCTAACGTCCACAACCAGCAAATTAGTTTTGTTGAGGAGAGAACTAGGCATAGTGAAGAAGATAACAAGAGAACTAGTAAATACATGCAACTACGTGTTGGATAGAATAGGATAACAAACAAGGGTCTGAATACAGTTTTACCACCTGCTACCTAATTCAAAATGTCTTAATCTAATGTAGTTGGACATTATACTGGAAGGGATAATAATGGCTAGTCTCCAGCTGATTGATTTCATTTCTGCAGTTTTTATGCATTTTGAATATGACAGTATGTGATAGTAAATGAGAAAGATGTGTCTGATTTCCTGTGCTCCAGCAGAGAATAGAATAGAATGGAATGGAATCCTTATTTTTTGCCAGGTGTGGATTGCACACACAAGGAATTTATTTTCTTCATTTCTCCCAGTCGTGAAATAAGTGAATCACACCCAGCACACAGTGAGGTGAAGCACACACGAATACAGGGCTGCCTGCTACAGGGGAGCAGTGAGGGGTTAGGTGCCTTGCTTAATGGCACACAGGCCCAAAGCCCTAACCAGTAGGCCACAGCTGCATCAGATAGCTAATGTTAGACAGAGACGACTCCCACTTACTATGCATGCCACGCATACGCAAACCCCTTTCAGATCCATTCCCAAATGTTCCTGTATTTATTTCTGAGCTGCATTATGTGTAAATTCAAGTTCCTCTGCTTTAACTACTCTTCTATTGAGGTTTTTGTTTTGTCTGTTATTCATTTTACTACCTTTCAAGGCAGTTCATTTAGAGTGATTCATGTCTAAAAGGTCATAATTTATACAAAAACATTTAGTAGAGAACATGCAATGGAGTGCAGCATTCCCCTCTCCGTAACTGTCTATCTCTCTCTGTTTTGAACAGTTCATGTATGATATTAAGAAGGGCATGCCTATTGATAAACTTCCAGAAAAGGAAGGAGACGATCAACAGCTGACAGAGCTTGTCAATGAAGTGTCACAATTGGATCCCTTTCGCCAAATGTGCTATGGTGTTTTCTAATATTCTCCAGAGAGATTCAAATGTCAGATGTTTGTTATGATATTGTTATTCAAATATAACAAAAAAAAATAAAGTCACATTTTAATCAAACATCATAGTCATTTTACTGATTTGCATGGTTTTATTGTAAAAAAAAATGAAAAAATACATTTTTACTGTAAATGATTGTGTCATCATGCACAACTGTGTTGTAGACACATTATTTGTATATTATTTATATATATTATTTGTGAAGCCAGCAGTTGGCACTGTAGATACTGTAGCTGAAAAACTATAAGAAACATTGCTGTAACTTCTTTAAAATGATTCTCATTAATAACACAAGCAATGAAATAAACAGATCTAAAGACTTAAAGCCGATAAAGACTAAAAGCAGATTGAGAAATGAAAGGGCAAAGAATAGTAGCCTCCTTAATGTGTTATGCATCCATCAGTGTGGTGTTGGTGCTGTGAGTTGGTGCATATGTCACATGAGCCTTATCCTGGACCTTTTCCAGTAGGTTCTGTTGGTCCAGGGCCTTGGCAAGTGCTTTAAACTGAACACTAGGAAAGAGTTATGGTTTAACTTTAATTTCAGTAATGTAATAACAAATAACAAAAAAAGTATTTAGGTATATAAGTTGGGTTGCTGAAGGCACATGAACAGAAGAGTGTATGAAAAATGATCTGATAAATTGAGACGTACCACATCTCGATTTTCAACAGTTAGATATTTGCATTGATTTCGTATAGGCCTATTATAAAATAATCACATAAAATAAGTGTACCTGAGTTTCTGAAGAACCCTCTTCACCCATTTATCCTTGGAGGTGGCACAAACATTCATGGTGGTGGTGTGAAATCTTGAGGGGACGAAAGTGAGAAAGGTGAATAAATAAATGCTGCTGGGTTGTGAAAATGGTTCTTGTTGATTTCAACGAAACGTACTCACATGATGGCAGTGAGGCGGCAGGGCCCACGGGAGTCCTGAATAGTTACGCCGTTGATTGCGTTCATGCTAATTGGCCTGCGGGTGTACTTCACACAGCAAGCCAACTTCTTTGGGCGAACTGACAGCAAAACATATACAAACACGTCAACAAACTACAGACTCAACTGCACTGTTTTACCCAAAGCAATTTCTTTCACGCTTATTTTAGAAAGGTTGTCATTAGATTCCTAAATTTGAAAAATATCAATATAAGGCCCTTAAAATAGACTTAAGTTTTTAGGTCTAAAATACATCTATTGTAGGTCAGGGTTTTTGTGTGGATAACGCTGCTTGTTTGAAGTGTGTCATATGGGGATTTTTTTAAAGTACAGTATCCGTTTCATGTATAATAGAATACTATAACACACACACACATATCTATCTATCTATGTATATATACAGTATATATATATATTTAACATTTCAAGAATAACTTTCATAATATAACTTGTTGACACCCACAGAAACCCTCACTGAAGAAAAACAAACATGATAGACTCACATGCGGATGGCTTAGCAGAGACTACAGCCAGAGCCAAGCAGCACACCAGGACAGTGGTGACCATGTATTGAGGGGACACCATGACAACCAGAAGATCCCTCGACTAATGACTAACCTTAAGTATGCACCAATCTTTGAGTGGTGCTGACTCACTTTCAGACTGATATGTATCTGAGGGGGGTGGGCGGGGTGTGGTGTCACAGATCGATACCTAAAAGCGTTTCTACTCCATGTGCAAAGAGGTGAGATGAGGATGCTCTCAACACGTCCCAGCTAGACGTGTGGTGGTAGAAACGAGGACATCCAGCATGCAAACAGAAGGGACAGGAAACCTAGTATTGCACAATGTCTTAAAGTGCACAACCATGCAATTTCTGTAAACCACACTGACATATTGTAGCTGTTTTCAAACTCTCTGCCTTCTATTGATTTGTTTTATGACACAGCTGTTCATGTTGTGTCTAATTGTGTGTTTGTATCTTAAAGCTTTTAATTTGAGTGCTAGCAGTGTGACACTGTGTTATTATAATATTCCCGAAGGAACAGAAAATGTTTTTTTTTTCACCTTGTCATACTGCAGATGATTTATAAATATGGAAACACAATTCATTCAGTATGATGAAAAATGGTAGCGTGAAACAAATGAGAAAAAAGGTTTTATGTTTCAAGACTTCTTTATATATAAAATAACTCTCAGTTATCTAGATGTGAATAGAAAAAGTAATTGCTATAATTATTATTACATTTATTTTTTATTTGGATTCCTCACACCCGTTGCTTTCACTTTTGTTGGAGCACATTTTCTTTTTAATTTCATCACAAAAAGTAAGTGGTGGAATTGTTGTACTGTCTGTTGCCATAGTGACCCAATACACCAGAAACATTCCAGTAACGCTTAAAAAACAATCTTCTATAAACAGGCCACACCGTTTAGGATACTGTATGCCATGTGCCAAAGGTAGTGGGAGAACACAATCTATAGAAAGAACCTAAACTGAACAAGGGAGTTAATCACACTCATGACCCATTTGAGTGAATTGAAAGGTTTGTCCCCTGTGTGCGAAACAGCAAATTAGAACACAGAGCATCTCTGACCCAGAAAGTTTAATGAAGATATAAGTGTTTGGATTAAGCCAGCCCATGTAGAAGATACTGTAGATGGGGAAGGAATTGTGTATCCTAGGTTATACATTTTAACCGACAAATAGTGAATTGGCAACTACCACCAACCAAACAGAAACAGAAACTTAATTTCTGTTTAATTTTAGCTGTTGCCTGTTCATCATTAATTAATTTTATGTCAAATGTCTGTTTCATTTTTTTGTACAAACAACACTCAGTGACCCCCAACAACAAGGCTATTGATTGATTCAAACTGGATTTCTCAATAAGATTGTTTTTTATTGTGTTTAGGATGGGATCTTCCCATTCATTGTAATGCAATGAAAGGTCAATAAAAAAATCAATTGCCAAAGTCTTTTCACAATGTGTTTCGTGCCAATGTAAGATCAATTCATTGTCTTGTGTGCATCTGTGATAGTTGGTGACAGTTGAAAAATGACGGTCTTCTCCCACACACTGAGACATTTAGGCCATGCGTTTTATCTTTTCATCAAAGCAGTCACTCTTTCACCCACGCACTTTTTTGCATTCACATACACACACAGACACACACACACACACACAGAGCTGTCGCTGCTGTCCTTTGCCATGCACTCTTGACTCGTGAAGCATTTCTCCTGCTGTGACTTCAGTCACCACTGGGGGGCAGCGTCAAGCCAAGAATGATTAGATGCTATTCTATGTTTCTTGACTCTGGATTTTGAGTCTAAGGGTCTAAGGTTGTTTTATCTAAGGATTGTGCTGTTATGTATGTAGGTAAACATGTATCTCCATACTACTGTGTTATTGGGTTTCACTAAACAAGCAGGCAAAACTTATCTTTAGCTAAAACTATAAAACTGTCATCTGTGTCTGAGGTATATTTTGATTGTGTGCTGAAGTGATGCTTAGGATGAGGGGATCTGTTTCTCTTTTGTCACTTAGGCCTCTCAATTCTTTTGTCTCTGACACACACACACACACACACACACATAAACACACACATCGTCTTACTCAAAATCTTACTTTAACTTTTTACGTTTACTTGCCACAATATATGTTGTGTGAGTGGGTGTGTGAGAATTATTTTTCCTTTTCATTTAGATGTTGATTTTGCTCACAATGTCACATCTGATCCCCAATCAGTCTTGCTGAAGCTGATGGGGACGGTTGAAGCGTAGAGCCAGCTGGATCCTATTTGCTAGCAGGAAGCCCTAGCGTCTTGATTCGCCACCAGCAGACAGTGACCTCCACCTTTACCGACTGCACTGGGACGCTCTGATCCGATCTGATCAGGGTCCAGGCAGCCTTTGGGGCTGACCATCGACTGCTAGATGACCCTCACACTTCATTCGTCTCTGGCTGTGACCTCGGGGGCTCGTTTGAGAGTGGTGGGGGGTGGGGAGGGGCGTGCGGGTGGGAGTTGGTGCTTGGGGGGCAGTTTGGGTGCACGAGGGGTCAGAATTGACCTTGGCTCATTACTTCAGAATAGCCTGATTAAAAGGTCTGTCCTCTGCCTCCCCTTGTTCTGTTTCTCCAGCTCTCCCTCTCTCCCTTGTCTCTCTAAGGACGGGCAGATAACAGAGTGACAGAAAGAGAGAAAGATGGACTGACGGAGGGAGAGAAAGAAGGCAAGATGAGAGCAGGGTAGGATTAAGCTATCTCTCCAATCCACCATCTCCATCATAATGAAGAAGCGCGCCCGGGTGAGGGCGTGATTGATTGGCAGACGGCTGTCCCCGGAGATTGGTGTCTGTTGATGCTCTGCCGAGCCCAGAGCCGTCTGCTCCAAGCCAAGAGGCAGACTAAGACATTATTAGCCAATCCCAAACCTCCAGAGGCCCACTGATCACACGTGGAAAACTTCTGAGAGCTCAGAAAATGTAGCGTATTAATCAGTGACACAGACAGCATGAATAAATCTTGTTTGAATATCTCTGTGTACTATATGTAAACTCCCACGGCCATTATAGGGGGAGTTATTCTACGATAATGACCATAATTCCCTTCAGGGCGTAATAAGGGCTGTGCTATGTGAATTAATTTTCTATAATGACCGGCGGATGATACATAATCCCTTACATAAATAAAGAGTTCAGATGCAAAACCCGCTAAATCCATTTGCTGTGGATTTACAGAAATATATTTTTATTATTTTAATAAATGTTTTCATCAGTCTTCCAATTGGATTGTTTTGGCTTGGTTTGGTTTTAGTTCTTAATTCCATTCAAATTGGAGTTTGATAGAGATTACCTGAAAGTTATTATAAAAGACACACATATTCCTACACACACACACACGCACTCTCTCTCTCTCTCTCTCTCTCTCTCTCTCTCTCTCTCTCTCTCTCACACACACACACACACACACACACTCACACATATAATTATACAAATGATAATATTATCTATGTGCCTCTGTCTTTTCTATTCATTTCCAATAAGCATTTATGGTAACAGCACTGCCATGCCAGGGAGTCTAGCCAGTGTCTTCATAATACAAAGGCATATTTCACTTTATAGACGGATCATTTTGTTAAGACAAAATCACTGAGGCCCCCTCTTTCTCTTTTCTCTCACCCTATTTGTTCTCCTCTTAGTGTTCTTTTTTTTTTTAGCCTCGGACAATATATACAGTGTATATAAGGCCCTCATATAAATTATTCCACTCCCTCTCCCTCCCTCTCTGATCACTAGCGGAGCTTGTCCTCTGGGTGTCACGACTAAAAAGTGTTCTTTTCTTTCTGAAATATGAAGTGAGATTGAGAACACTGTGCAAAAATAGACTACCCCAGTCATGGCCCCTAGGGGTCAGCGTTGCTCTCTTGGGATTGATCCAGGTCTGCTTGCCTTCCGGAACTTTCTAATGTTCATGGAAAGGAGAGTTTTACTAGCTGCAGTGTTGTGTGATAGTGTGTCTCACGCTGGCCTGGCTGCTGAACACCCAGTGTGTGACAGTACTGAGTGCTGTGCATGCACTTTATACGTCCCCACAATGGAGAGGCAAGCCGACCCAGACTAAAGTCCAGAATGTACAGCCATTGGAGGAGCAGCCGGCCTCAAGTCAGGAGGTGCAATCCAAGCCCATAGGGCCAGGCAGCACCATTCATAAAAACTCAAAACCCAAAGAGGGTGTGGAGGGGACTTTTAGTCCATGGAATACACGTTGGAAGGCTAGCCTGGGCCCGCCCATACTTCCTGTGACGCTACATTCAATTTCGTGAGCAAGTCAGTCTGGCCAGGCTGCCGATTTAGAGGAATTATTATCCCAAACTCGAGGGCACCAATGAGAAACGAGCTTGAACAAGACTGCGAGGTCTGATTGGTTGTAGATTCTCCCAGTATACAGAGGCATTTGATGGACGTAGGTTAAGCCCGCCTCCCAGAATCTCAGTAGTAACTCAGTATCTCAGTAGTAACTCCAAAGAGCTTATCAGTCGCGTTAGCTAGGCTATTGGAAGGCAATATGAGCGGTGAAAACTATGAAAATCTCTCATTCATCACTGTCGTCATTGCTATTTATCTCCTCCTGTCTTGTTCAGTCTATTTCTTTCTCGAATCCTTCTATCTGTGTTAATATCATTCATTTATAGCAAAAAAGGCAAAGGAGGACATTGACTGACATAAATACTTCTTTACTGGCACATAATGATTTCACACTTTTTTTTTCTTCAAGCCCTATTTGCGGTGTGGTAGGTAGTGTGTGTGTGTGTGTGTGTGTGTGTGTGTGAGTGTATGGTATTTCCACATATCCTCTCCCTGAGGACTCTGACCTAAATGTGGTAAATGCCACGTGCTGTCCGCTGGGCTTTGGGAACATTTTAATACATCTGGCTGGGGATGGTGGCGTGGTAGCCCATATAATGGTACATCAGAGGTCATCTACAGCAGGGAACGACAGAAGCCTTGTTGAGTTCAGCATTCTCACAACCCCTCCTACACACACAACACACACACATTTACATTTACATTTACATTTATGCATTTAGCAGACGCTTTTATCCAAAGCGACTTACAAAACGAGGATAACAATCGAGCTACATAGCAGAAACCTTAAGGAGCATAGTGCTAGGGGATAGTGCTTCAGTTCATTTTAGTGCTAGGATAGAAGATGTTCTCTGAATAGCTGGGTCTTTAAGAGCTTTTTGAAGGCCTCCAGAGATGGCCCTGTTCTGATTGTATTTGGTAGGTCATTCCACCAGCGTGTGACGACATATGAGAAGAGTCTGGATTGCCTTGGGCGAGGTGCCGGGACTGCCAGTCGACAGTCATTGGAGGACCGGAGTGTTCGGGGGGTAGCCTGAGCTTTTATGAGAGCGCTTAGATAAAAAGGGGCAGATCCTCTAAGCACTTTGTAAGTCAGCATCAGTGATTTGAATTTGATGCGAGCCGCCAGAGGCAACCAGTGGAGCTCGATTAGCAGAGGGGTGACATGCGTTCTCTTCGGCTGATTGAAGATGAGACGCGCCGCAGCATTTTGGATCATCTGAAGTGGCTTGACGGCACAGGCAGGAAGTCTTGCCAGAAGGGCATTGCAGTAGTCAAGGCGTGAGAGGACCATAGTTTGAACCAGCAATTGGGAGGCTTGTTGAGTTAGGTATGGTCTGATCTTTTTGATATTGAATAGTGCGAAGCGACAGGCCCGGGCAACAGAAGCAACATGGTCATTGAAGGTTAGCTGGTCGTCAATCATAACACCTAGGTTCCTGGCTACTCGTGAGGGAGCAAGAGACAAGGAGCCAGAGTTGATGCAAATGTGGCACTCACACACACACACACACACACACACACCACTATAGGCTGGTTGAAATTGGCCTAGAGAAGATCAGGCCTCTGTGCCTCTTGGTCAGGGAGTTCGTCCATTTGTGCTTATAAATACTCTATTTGACACACACACACACACACACAGACACACACACACACATTGCCCTCGCTCTTTCCTCATAAGATCATGTGAGCTGGACAGCCATAATGCGTGTGTATAGATGGAAACTATTCAACGTTGCTTTGTGAGAGCTTTATGTACAGTTTTACTAAAATATACCTCAGTTGTCATGAAAGTAAAACATAAAACATAATTGCAGTGGTAGGGCCGGACTTTTTTTTACACAGGGTGGACAAAGGGTGACCATGTTGTGAACAACAAAGACGGAGGAGTGTGGGGGCACACACACGCACACACACACACACACACAAACTTTTCCCCCTGATGTCTCATGCCCTTCTATTTAGCTGCCTCTCTCTCCTCCTTAGCTGTGGTGAAGCCAAAGGTGACATGATAAGCGTTGGCATCATCTGAGCTAGAGGTGCCCTAATCCTTTGCTAATCCCAGTCATAAATACATCTGTTATCTGTGGACCCCCTGTGTGTGTCCCACACACACACACAAGCACACACACATACATATAAACACACACATGCACTCACATAAACACACACACACACACATGCACTCACATAAACACACACATGCACTCATATAAACACACACACTCACACACACACACACAAGGGAGAGTGTCGGCACTACTGAAGAGCTTTGTCTTCTCTGAATATCAGAGACTGATAGACTGTGGAGGGTTTTCTAGCTCTATCTTTCTCCCTCTCTTTCTCTCTCTGTTCAATCTCTCTCTCTCTCTCTCTCTCTCTCTCTCTCTCCCCCTGTGTAGCAAGCCTCCCTAGCACTATGATTTATGTTGGCACACAGGCCCCGTCAGCCTTAAGGGCCTCGGTGTGTTTTATTTGCGTTTGCCTAAGTGTGTGTGTGTCTGTGTGTGTGTGTGTGTGTGTGTGTGTGTGCATGTGTGTGTGTGTGTTAAATGTATATAGGTAGTTGAATGTAAGTTTCTGTGTGTGGGTGATTCCGTGTCAAATCAGGACACTTTTGAAACCTCACTGTCACTGATTTTACCTACAGAACTAAATTTGCACATTACATCAATATTAAGGAAGATTCAGACTAAAAATGTTTGAGTTAATTGGGATTGGTACTGTTAGACTCAACTGTAATTTAGCGGTAACTTACCACAAAAATGCCCAATAAAATACTGTAAGGTCAATATGTGGTATTGCTACTGTACACTGCAATGCATTGTGGGATTTTTATGACAATGTGGTAACTTACTGGGGAAAATTTTGAATTTATGGTAATATACTTTTAAAACAAAAAACAGTACTGCTACTGTAATCACATGCAGCTTTTGGAAAGAATTTTACCGGAAAGAATTTTGAATACATGGGAATGTACTGTTTACACAAAAAAACAGTACTGCTACTGTAATGACATGTCACTTTTGTAACGGTTTTTGCCTGAGAAAACGCCTGTAACCTTCAGAAATCGTTTTACCCTGGACCCTACAGGTAAGTGTCAGTCTTCCTTTTGCCCATAATTTCTACACAATGCAGACATAAAACACTTATTTCTTGTAAAGTTTAGTTCCCACGCAGTGTAGTAGCACATGTCAGGTTCTTTGTAAACGCTTAATATAACACATACATAGTTTAACATAAAACATTTTCTCCAGGTAGAAACATAGACTGTATATGGTTGTAGGCTACTGATGTACAGTATTAAGCGCTAATCTACGGATGATCTACTAACGGACATTGCTGCCTATTTATTATCTGGCACACATAACGTAGGCTACTCGCCATTTTAACTCACTAAATAAACCATTACAATACATCATTGGATTCGTTTAATACGTTGTTTAGTCCAGAAAAAAAATGTTGAAATGAAAAGATGTTGCAGTGATAGCAAGGACACGAACAAATGGTTTCAATGCCTGCCCCAATAAAGGGTCGCTCAGGTGGCTCAAATTGTCAGTTAACTGAGCTGAATCTGAATGGGTCGCTTGTGGCACACCTTCCAAACATGGGCTACATTAGATGGTTAAAACAAAGCAAACAGTCGGCCCGCCAGCTGACCATTTCTGCATTATAATTTAATAATTTATAATAAAAAAAACACTATACTATTAATCAATGTAGCAGAGCATTCTGGCTTGCTAACTTTCTGCTTCCCTACCACCCGTAACTTTCTCAACAAGTGTTCCAGCCGCGAGTTCAACTTTACTAATGCAACCTCTTCATTCTTCTATAGTATGAAAGTTACCATAGCCTATAGGGAACAAAGTGAAGTGTCTGACTGAAATAGGTTTCAGCAACTCACCACAGATGTCATTAGCCGTAATAATCAATCGGCCACCTGTAATAATCCAATTGCCGAGGCATGGTCCCTCTAGTTTGAAACCAAAGACTGTATAGAAGCTTGAAAGTCTTAGCAAACCAATATCCACAATGAAGCAACGAAATCAGAAACGTTGCGTGCATCAAAACAAATTGGTGTCCCAGGTGTCTGCATCGTTGAGCTATAACGGTTCACAATGATGGTTTCCAATTTTGTCAGGTACCTAAATATATTGTACGTTTTGAATTGGAGTACCACTATAGGCCTACATACATAGGCTTTGATAAAACTAATCATAGAGTGTATTTTCTTTAATAAAAATATAATGCATTTTGGGTAGATGTAGGAAGTATAGGCTTTAGATTATATAGTTTTTAATGTTTAAGTACATAAGGCAAAATGCATCATCTGTCCTCATAAAGATGTTTTCAGTACTGAACCAAGAATACATATCTCTATGTTATTAAAAAAACATAAACATATTTTTCTTAAAAGCCTGTGTCACCATAGTCACAGTTGAACTCCTGCCATCCATGTTTAGGTTATTTACATAGGATAGGCCTGCCATGGTACATACACACACACTACACTAATGTAAGGCATGCATTAGATTTGTTTCTGGCATTTTTATATTTTGTTTGAATGTTACTGTAATAAACATATGAGTTTTTATTGTTCTATTTGTAGAGTGATCAGAGGCAGAGACAAGACAGACAAGGATCCAATCAAGCTCCAAGGACTGTCAAGTATGTACAGACTTTCTTAAACAAATTATACCCAGTAAAGATCTGTAAAGAACTTATAAAGTAAAGAACTTCTTTTACATCTCCATTTCTATTTTCATTTCAGCATGGAGCGCACACTTAATGGAAGTTATCTTGGTGGACACTGACTCACAAGCAAATTTCATAGACACTCTCGCTCGCTCGCTCACACACACACACACACACACACACACACACACACACACACACACACACACACACACTCACTGCGCACTACACACAACTGTTTGCATTGTTGCTTTTAATGATAAATTGTTTGCATTATTGCATTGTTTGGATTGTAATTGGATTGTTGCATTTCCAATGTTAAATATATTAAGAATGTTGTTGTACTGATTATATAATAAAGGTTTTGTTCAAAATAAGTAGTAGTTATTGGGTGGATTATGGTAAGAATATAATTTAACATTGCGGTAAAAGAATAATACTGTTTTAAGAAAACTTACAGTTAGGCTACTGTAAACGGGTAGGTACGGTAACATACAGGCAACACTGTTGCCAGTGAGTTACCGTAAAATGAAGTCTCAGTAGTCATACTGTATAAATATGTTACTGTATGGCCACCATACTGTAAAAG
>JAGFZM010004343.1:0-17500 GCA_017657215.1 Limnothrissa miodon
TCTGCAGTCACTGGCAGGAGAAATGGGTGCAAGAGACCATCAGAAGCGTCCGACAGAAGCAAAACCTTCTGTAAGTTTCAAGAAAACCCATAAAGGCTAGGCCTTGAAAATCATTATCTGACTGGAGGTCAGTTTGCAGATTACTTTTCAGGCCATTTACAACTCATGTAGCCTCGCCTGTAACTAAGATATGGAAAGGATTTTAATCTAGATCTACAGAACTGTATTCATTCATTTAAATAAATGAAATGGCCTGTAACTCATTTTGGGAAATATTAATTTAAGTTTAAATATGTGTTTAGGTAAAACATGCATTCAATTTTTTATTTATCTGGCAATGACATGAGACAGAAGACAAATATTTCATCTGTTTTTCTATCCTCTTTTAGGACTACCACAAAGCATGGGGTCACTGCTACAGAGTCCCCTATCACCTCTAACAGCACCGCTACTGCCACTGCCGGTTTCACAGAGACCATCCCGGTGACTGCCACTTCTGCCATTGTATGACCTAAGCACTAAAGGTGGAAGACTGGGAAATGTTTTCATCAATATTTACATTTTAATTTCTAAAAAGTGTGTAATTTAAAGATTTTTTATTTATTATTGTGTAAATTATTTTGTTGCCTAGCCAAATGCACATGCATTTTATTTAGAATCAAAATATTTATTGAGTGATTGAGTCAAGTTTTTGAGTGGAACGAGAATGTTTACATCCATTGCGCTTACTATAAAGTCAAATAAGATATTGAACTAATAAATATTCAATTCATTTTATGGCACAACTGCATCTTAACTGCCTGAGTATTCATGCATTTTTCATGCGTTTTATTAAAGAGGTTGCACTTGTGCACTAATGAGAACAAGACTGGGAAATTCTGTGCCATCATTGACAGATATTATTCACAGATCTGGCGAATAGCATTTGTATATAAACACGCCCTTGAAGTATGACGGACCTCATCCGTTTCTGTCAAGACGTGTGGAACCTTGTGTGAAGTCAGACACATTGCAGATGAATGAGTCCACCTAGTGGGCTGCCAGACTATTGAAATTTGGATGGGAAAGTTTGATCCGCATCTGTTCCAACCTCAGTCTATTGAAACAGTCAATGTGACTAGAGAAGTTATGTTCTCGAAAAAGAGAAAAGCTTTGAGGCATTATTTGTGAAAGTAAGTGATGGTGACAAATCTAAATTTATTGAAGGTTTGAAAATAATTTATGAACTTAAACAAAGTTATATTGGCCTATGGAGATTGGAGACAGATCATGGTGTCAGAGCGACTCAAAATGCCAAAAGTAGGCCTAAGGAAGACCATCTTTCACATTAGCCTATAATTCACAAATAAAAATGGATTCGTCTTTAAACCAGCGTGCGCATGAAACACAAGGTGAAGAATGAAATGATAATCGTTTCAGGGCGAATTCTTCAGATTCAAAGGCAAACGTTAGGCCTACGTTAAAGAAAATCTGGTAGCCTAAACTGTATAAATATCCAACCTTAACTTTATATTGTATTATATCTTGTATGTAACGCTAACGTTTACTGATGTAGGATACGATAATAGCATCAGAGATCAATCGGAGGAGTATCCAAGATCTTTGTTACTATGGGCTAGATTTGCGATAAACTGATGAATGTGCAGAATGCTGATAAGATTCGGCCAGCCTTGAAATAACGGTTTTTATGCTAACGTTAACATGTCAGCATTATCCTAGTCGTTTTGGACTGCTAGCTGACTATAGGATATACAAGAGATACTAACGCTATCAATCTGTAAAACCTAACCCAGTAACCTGACTGGGTTAGGCTACTGTCCTACTGCGTTAACGCTGAGGTAGAGTTTGTTTGATTTCTATCCAGGTTTTCTAAAAGAGGGAAATGGGATTGTCACTGTCTTACCCCCTGGTAAATGAGCCAGAAAGCTACGTGGATCCAGACTTTGACGAAGGTACACAAATAATATCCTCATCAGTCAGCGGCGGCATTGTATAGGGTACAGGAGAAAATAAATAACATTGATAAACCACATAGTAGTAGGCTATGCTAATCGACTTTGCTGATTTTCTTGATCTAGGGCAAGTAGGCCTTGGGAGGGACAATGTGGGGATGTTCACGAATCCCACTTGTCCATTTAGTCTATGTACAAAAATAATGATCATAATTTTGATAAACTTTATTATCAGATCAACTCCAGTTGGATTGTTTTGACGCCTATTAATGTTTGAAATTCTGGTCTCCATAGTTCTGAAAATGGTCGTAGAGAGTTTTCCATCTGAATTATTCAAATGGAAAAACAAACAAAACAAAAACAGTTCACATTTTAACCAAACATGTTGGTGGCATTTGACTAAATTGTGCCATATGTTTAGCTGGAATTGGGTGTGCATTCCTGTTGTCCCATTTACAGACTCAGTGCTGTGTATTTTCTTTAGAAGACTAACAAAATGGGCAGCTAGCAGATTGATGGGTAAAGGGATAGCATTGCTAACATTGGATAAATCAGTGGCCCATAGATTATGCTCAGCACAGAGACAGCTGGCTCAAGATGCCAACCAGATAACATGGTCTCAGCACTACTGGATCACTGTTCAAATGGGGATTGATGATCTAGCTACAGATGGTCCAACTCCACAGGTCAATGCATAACACAAGCCACTTGCTTGTGTGTGGGTCTGTTCTCTTAAGCTAGGCTACTGTATATCCCGCAAAAGTTTTAGGTACCACTTTATTTTAAGGGTACACTGTTACAGTGTAGCTACCTAATTAGGTACAGTGGTACAACCAGTGTAACAAAATGTTATGTCATGTACTAGTGTTTTACTTACATCATGTATTTTTGAGTATCTACACACTGTTGTAACAGTGTAATATGAAGTGTTCTTATACTGTAGTGCTTTGCCAAAGTGCTGAATTCTTCAAGGAAGGTACTGGACTGGCCTCTGGCCCAAAGCACCCTAATGCTGGAGCAGATGAATCAATGCTCAGGACACCTTGGTGTTTAGCAACCAATTGAGGTTGCCAAGCTTCACCACAGCTAAGGAGGAGAGAGAGGCAGCTAAATAGAAGGGCATGAGACATCAGGGGAAAAATTTTGTATGTGTGTGTGCGTGTGTGTGTGTGCGTGTGTGTGTGTGTGTGTGTGCCCCCACACTCCTCCGTCTTTGTTGTTCACAACATGGTCACCCTTTGTCCACTGATGCCAAGCTCAAGGGGAAGTGGCATCACTGTGGTATACAAACCAGTTCCAGTCAAAGGTCTTCATCAGGTTATCTACACACATGTGACATGTATGGTTTAACGTCAGTGTCTTGGAACATGTGGGCTGTGATGGTACATCTTTGTTACTCTTTGATACAGTGTAATAAACCCATTAAAATAAAGTGTACCAGATATGTACCTACATTCATGTGACATGTATGGTTTGACGTCAGTGTCTTGGAACATTTTGGCTGTTACAATATAGTACATGTAACAGCTGTGTTGGTACATCCTTTTTACTTGTTACATGTACTATGTTGTAACAGTCAACATGTTCCAAGACACATCAAAACATACGAATGTCATATGAATGTAGATAACGAAGACCCTTGACTGGAACTGGTTTGTATACCACAGTGATATCACTTCCCCTTTAGCTTGGCACCCCCAATTGGTTGATTCATCTGCTCCAGCATTAGGGTGCTTTGGGCTTGAGGCCAGTCAAGTAACTTCCTTGAAGAATTCAGCACTTTGGCAAAGTACTATAAGAACACTTCATATTACACTGTAACAACAGTATGTAGATACACAAAAATACATGATGTAAGTAAGTACAACACTAGTACATGACATAACATGTTGTTACACTGGTTGTACCACTGTACCTAATTAGGTAGCTACACTGTAACAGTGTACCCTTAGTAATAAAGTGTTACGAAGTTAAGCACACCTCAAAAATACAATGTATAGAAAAATACACGTAGGCTATACAAAAATGCACGTCATGTTGTAACTGCCTTTGCGGCTAGAATGAATGCATTTTGAATAGATTTTGGACTGTTGTTGTTGTTTACTAAACTCTGCTTGAATATGTATCTTCTTTAAACCGGGGCTAAGCAACATTCTGTTTTTCTCTGACCGCTATATTGCATTGTATTGCACATATATTGCGCTATATTGCATTGTATTGCACTGCATTCTATTGGAGGCGGACCGCGCTGCTGAACATTGCAAGTGCTGTATCTACCGCTATTGGCCACGGTGGTGCATTCTACACGTTTGTTCGCCGTGTAATGACTAATTTTAGCATCCTAAAAAGTATGAAATGGATTAATTAAATGAAAAATGTTGCATAGTGGGCCTTTAAGTCACGTTGGATAAACGTGTCAGGTATATTATTTTATTTATTGGTTAAAAAAAATAATATATATATAAATATATATATATAGTCCAGGCCAATATAAGGCCCTTAAAAGCAGGTTATCCAAGCTTTTCTACAGGTGATTGTTGTTACACAGCTTCTTACTCTTTCCTCTGCTTGCAGAATCTAATTTAATGGACTTTGGGAAGGAGTTACATGAAATCACTTTGTCCTACTGCTATGACATGATTGAACACAGAGTCCGGTCAATCAAAGAGGAGGCCAAGTTTCAGAGTATTACGACTTTTATCACTCATATAGGAAGTGTCACTTGATTGATTTATTTTAGGCTATGCTCAGTGTTTATTTTCTTCAGCTAGGATGGTGGTGATGAAATGTATTTCTCCTCCTTCCTTAGAGTTGAGTCGCAGTTGGGACAAATATGTTGTGGACCTGAGAAAAAAGTATCCTGAGTGGACCAATGATGACTTTCTAAATCTGAAATGTCAGTTTGAGTTCTTTGATATTCATGGTGAAAGACTACTCAGCTACTCTGAATTGTGAGTGCAAAAAGAAAAACACAAATACATACAGTAGCCTACATACATTTACTTTCATGAACATCAATTGAGTTCTTCCATAGCACTGCCTGCAGGTGGCAGTATAGAGACTCAAAGTCCTCTGGTATTGAGTATGGGTTTGTGCTGTTCTCTGTTTGTTCCCACTGCCAATGGCAGCTGTGCAGCTCTGGACCTCATGAACTACAGTGGCTCAGAGGAGGTGCGTAGGGCCCTTTTTGAAAGAGCTGACGTTCAGAATTATAACACCATCAACTTTGAAGAATATCTGAAGGTAGGTGTGTGTCATTTAGTCACAGCAGAATTTAGTTTTGTTTTGCTCGTAGAGCTGTAATAAGGAAGACTTGTTACGTTTGGTGAAAATCTTTGAGATCAGGCAGTGATTTGTGGATCTAACGTCCACAACCAGCAAATTAGTTTTGTTGAGGAGAGAACTAGGCATAGTGAAGAAGATAACAAGAGAACTAGTAAATACATGCAACTACGTGTTGGATAGAATAGGATAACAAACAAGGGTCTGAATACAGTTTTACCACCTGCTACCTAATTCAAAATGTCTTAATCTAATGTAGTTGGACATTATACTGGAAGGGATAATAATGGCTAGTCTCCAGCTGATTGATTTCATTTCTGCAGTTTTTATGCATTTTGAATATGACAGTATGTGATAGTAAATGAGAAAGATGTGTCTGATTTCCTGTGCTCCAGCAGAGAATAGAATAGAATGGAATGGAATCCTTATTTTTTGCCAGGTGTGGATTGCACACACAAGGAATTTATTTTCTTCATTTCTCCCAGTCGTGAAATAAGTGAATCACACCCAGCACACAGTGAGGTGAAGCACACACGAATACAGGGCTGCCTGCTACAGGGGAGCAGTGAGGGGTTAGGTGCCTTGCTTAATGGCACACAGGCCCAAAGCCCTAACCAGTAGGCCACAGCTGCATCAGATAGCTAATGTTAGACAGAGACGACTCCCACTTACTATGCATGCCACGCATACGCAAACCCCTTTCAGATCCATTCCCAAATGTTCCTGTATTTATTTCTGAGCTGCATTATGTGTAAATTCAAGTTCCTCTGCTTTAACTACTCTTCTATTGAGGTTTTTGTTTTGTCTGTTATTCATTTTACTACCTTTCAAGGCAGTTCATTTAGAGTGATTCATGTCTAAAAGGTCAGAATTTATACAAAAACATTTAGTAGAGAACATGCAGTGGAATGCAGCATTCCCCTCTCCGTAACTGTCTATCTCTCTCTGTTTTGAACAGTTCATGTATGATATTAAGAAGGGCATGCCTATTGATAAACTTCCAGAAAAGGAAGGAGACGATCAACAGCTGACAGAGCTTGTCAATGAAGTGTCACAATTGGATCCCTTTCGCCAAATGTGCTATGGTGTTTTCTAATATTCTCCAGAGAGATTCAAATGTCAGATGTTTGTTATGATATTGTTATTCAAATATAACAAAAATAAAATAAAGTCACATTTTAATCAAACATCATAGTCATTTTACTGATTTGCATGGTTTTATTGTAAAAAAAAAAAATGAAAAAATACATTTTTACTGTAAATGATTGTGTCATCATGCACAGCTGTGTTGTAGACACATTATTTGTATATTATTTATATATATTATTTGTGAAGCCAGCAGTTGGCACTGTAGATACTGTAGCTGAAAAACTATAAGAAACATTGCTGTAACTTCTTTAAAATGATTCTCATTAATAACACAAGCAATGAAATAAACAGATCTAAAGACTTAAAGCCGATAAAAACTAAAAGCAGATTGAGAAATGAAAGGGCAAAGAATAGTAGCCTCCTTAATGTGTTATGCATCCATCAGTGTGGTGTTGGTGCTGTGAGTTGGTGCATATGTCACATGAGCCTTATCCTGGACCTTTTCCAGTAGGTTCTGTTGGTCCAGGGCCTTGGCTAGTGCTTTAAACTGAACACTAGGAAAGAGTTATGGTTTAACTTTAATTTCAGTAATGTAATAACAAATAACAAAAAAAGTATTTAGGTATATAAGTTGGGTTGCTGAAGGCACATGAACAGAAGAGTGTATGAAAAATGATCTGATAAATTGAGACGTACCACATCTCGATTTTCAACAGTTAGATATTTGCATTGATTTCGTATAGGCCTATTATAAAATAATCACATAAAATAAGTGTACCTGAGTTGCTGAAGAACCCTCCTCACCCATTTATCCTTGGAGGTGGCACAAACATTCATGGTGGTGGTGTGAAATCTTGAGGGGACGAAAGTGAGAAAAGTGAATAAATAAATGCTGCTGGGTTGTGAAAATGGTTCTTGTTGATTTCAACGAAATGTACTCACATGATGGCAGTGAGGCGGCAGGGCCCACGGGAGTCCTGAATAGTTACACCGTTGATTGCGTTCATGCTAATTGGTCTGCGGGTGTACTTCACACAGCAAGCCAACTTCTTTGGGCGAACTGACAGCAAAACATATACAAACACGTCAACAAACTACAGACTCAACTGCACTGTTTTACCCAAAGCAATTTCTTTCACGCTTATTTTAGAAAGGTTGTCATTAGATTCCTAAATTTGAAAAATATCAATATAAGGCCCTTAAAATAGACTTTGGTTTTTAGGTCTAAAATACATCTATTGTAGGTCAGGGTTTTTGTGTGGATAACGCTGCTTGTTTGAAGTGTGTCATACGGGGATTTTTTTAAAGTACAGTATCCGTTTCATGTATAATAGAATACTATAACACACACACACATATCGATCTATCTATGTATATATACAGTATATATATATATATATATATATATTTAACATTTCAAGAATAACTTTTATAATATAACTTGTTGACACCCACAGAAACCCTCACTGAAGAAAAACAAACATGATAGACTCACATGCGGATGGCTTAGCAGAGACTACAGCCAGAGCCAAGCAGCACACCAGGACAGTGGTGACCATGTATTGAGGGGACACCATGACAACCAGAAGATCCCTCGACTAATGACTAACCTTAAGTATGCACCAATCTTTGAGTGGTGCTGACTCACTTTCAGACTGATATGTATCTGAGGGGGGTGGGCGGGGTGTGGTGTCACAGATCGATACCTAAAAGCGTTTCTACTCCATGTTCAAAGAAAGGTGAGATGATGATGCCAGGATGCTCTCAACACGTCCCAGCTAGACGTGTGGTGGTAGAAACGAGGACATCCAGCATGCAAACAGAAGGGACAGGAAACCTAGTATTGCACAATGTCTTAAAGTGCACAACCATGCAATTTCTGTAAACCACACTGACATATTGTAGCTGTTTTCAAACTCTCTGCCTTCTATTGATTTGTTTTATGACACAGCTGTTCATGTTGTGTCTAATTGTGTGTTTGTATCTTAAAGCTTTTAATTTGAGTGCTAGCAGTGTGACACTGTGTTATTATAATATTCCCGAAGGAACAGAAAATGTTTTTTTTTCACCTTATCATACTGCAGATGATTTATAAATATGGAAACACAATTCATTCAGTATGATGAAAAATGGTAGCGTGAAACAAATGAGAAAAAAGGTTTTATGTTTCAAGACTTCTTTATATATAAAATAACTCTCAGTTATCTAGATGTGAATAGAAAAAGTAATTGCTATAATTATTATTACATTTATTTTTTATTTGGATTCCTCACACCCGTTGCTTTCACTTTTGCTGGAGCACATTTTCTTTTTAATTTCATCACAAAAAGTAAGTGGTGGAATTGTTGTACTGTCTGTTGCCATAGTGACCCAATACACCAGAAACATTCCAGTAACGCTTAAAAAACAATCTTCTATAAACAGGCCACATCGTTTAGGATACTGTATGCCATGTGCCAAAGGTAGTGGGAGAACACAATCTATAGAAAGAACCTAAACTGAACAAGGGAGTTAATCACACTCATGACCCATTTGAGTGAATTGAAAGGTTTGTCCCCTGTGTGCGAAACAGCAAATTAGAACACAGAGCATCTCTGACCCAGAAAGTTTAATGAAGATATAAGTGTTTGGATTAAGCCAGCCCATGTAGAAGATACTGTAGATGGGGAAGGAATTGTGTATCCTAGGTTATACATTTTAACCGACAAATAGTGAATTGGCAACTACCACCAACCAAACAGAAACAGAAACTTAATTTCTGTTTAATTTTAGCTGTTGCCTGTTCATCATTAATTAATTTTATGTCAAATGTCTGTTTCATTTTTTTGTACAAACAACACTCAGTGACCCCCAACAACAAGGCTATTGATTGATTCAAACTGGATTTCTCAATAAGATTGTTTTTTATTGTGTTTAGGATGGGACCTTCCCATTCATTGTAATGCAATGAAAGGTCAATAAAAAAATCAATTGCCAAAGTCTTTTCACAATGTGTTTCGTGCCAATGTAAGATCAATTCATTGTCTTGTGTGCATCTGTGATAGTTGGTGACAGTTGAAAAATGACGGTCTTCTCCCACACACTGAGACATTTAGGCCATGCGTTTTATCTTTTCATCAAAGCAGTCACTCTTTCACCCACGCACTTTTTTGCATTCACATACACACACAGACACACACACACACACACATAGCTGTCGCTGCTGTCCTTTGCCATGCACTCTTGACTCGTGAAGCATTTCTCCTGCTGTGACTTCAGTCACCACTGGGGGGCAGCGTCAAGCCAAGAATGATTAGATGCTATTCTACGTTTCTTGACTCTGGATTTTGAGTCTAAGGGTCTAAGGTTGTTTTATCTAAGGATTGTGCTATTATGTATGTAGGTAAACATGTATCTCCATACTACTGTGTTATTGGGTTTCACTAAACAAGCAGGCAAAACTTATATTTAGCTAAAACTATAAAACTGTCATCTGTGTCTGAGGTATATTTTGATTGTGTGCTGAAGTGATGCTTAGGATGAGGGGATCTGTTTCTCTTTTGTCACTTAGGCCTCTCAATTCTTTTGTCTCTGACACACACACACATAAACACACACATCGTCTTACTCAAAATCTTACTTTAACTTTTTACGTTTACTTGCCACAATATATGTTGTGTGAGTGGGTGTGTGAGAATTATTTTTCCTTTTCATTTAGATGTTGATTTTGCTCACAATGTCACATCTGATCCCCAATCAGTCTTGCTGAAGCTGATGGGGACGGTTGAAGCGTAGAGCCAGCTGGATCCTATTTGCTAGCAGGAAGCCCTAGCGTCTTGATTCGCCACCAGCAGACAGTGACCTCCACCTTTACCGACTGCACTGGGACGCTCTGATCCGATCTGATCAGGGTCCAGGCAGCCTTTGGGGCTGACCATCGACTGCTAGATGACCCTCACACTTCATTCGTCTCTGGCTGTGACCTCGGGGGCTCGTTTGAGAGTGGTGGGGGGTGGGGAGGGGCGTGCGGGTGGGAGTTGGTGCTTGGGGGGCAGTTTGGGTGCACGAGGGGTCAGAATTGACCTTGGCTCATTACTTCAGAATAGCCTGATTAAAAGGTCTGTCCTCTGCCTCCCCTTGTTCTGTTTCTCCAGCTCTCCCTCTCTCCCTTGTCTCTCTAAGGACGGGCAGATAACAGAGTGACAGAAAGAGAGAAAGATGGACTGACGGAGGGAGAGAAAGAAGGCAAGATGAGAGCAGGGTAGGATTAAGCTATCTCTCCAATCCACCATCTCCATCATAATGAAGAAGCGCGCCCGGGTGAGGGCGTGATTGATTGGCAGACGGCTGTCCCCGGAGATTGGTGTCTGTTGATGCTCTGCCGAGCCCAGAGCCGTCTGCTCCAAGCCAAGAGGCAGACTAAGACATTATTAGCCAATCCCAAACCTCCAGAGGCCCACTGATCACACGTGGAAAACTTCTGAGAGCTCAGAAAATGTAGCGTATTAATCAGTGACACAGACAGCATGAATAAATCTTGTTTGAATATCTCTGTGTACTATATGTAAACTCCCACGGCCATTATAGGGGGAGTTATTCTACGATAATGACCATAATTCCCTTCAGGGCGTAATAAGGGCTGTGCTATGTGAATTAATTTTCTATAATGACCGGCGGATGATACATAATCCCTTACATAAATAAAGAGTTCAGATGCAAAACCCGCTAAATCCATTTGCTGTGGATTTACAGAAATATATTTTTATTATTTTAATAAATGTTTTCATCAGTCTTCCAATTGGATTGTTTTGGCTTGGTTTGGTTTTAGTTCTTAATTCCATTCAAATTGGAGTTTGATAGAGATTACCTGAAAGTTATTATAAAAGACACACATATTCCTACACACACACACACGCACTCTCTCTCTCTCTCTCTCTCTCTCTCTCTCTCTCTCTCTCTCTCTCACACACACACACACACACACACACTCACACATATAATTATACAAATGATAATATTATCTATGTGCCTCTGTCTTTTCTATTCATTTCCAATAAGCATTTATGGTAACAGCACTGCCATGCCAGGGAGTCTAGCCAGTGTCTTCATAATACAAAGGCATATTTCACTTTATAGACGGATCATTTTGTTAAGACAAAATCACTGAGGCCCCCTCTTTCTCTTTTCTCTCACCCTATTTGTTCTCCTCTTAGTGTTCTTTTTTTTTTTAGCCTCGGACAATATATACAGTGTATATAAGGCCCTCATATAAATTATTCCACTCCCTCTCCCTCCCTCTCTGATCACTAGCGGAGCTTGTCCTCTGGGTGTCACGACTAAAAAGTGTTCTTTTCTTTCTGAAATATGAAGTGAGATTGAGAACACTGTGCAAAAATAGACTACCCCAGTCATGGCCCCTAGGGGTCAGCGTTGCTCTCTTGGGATTGATCCAGGTCTGCTTGCCTTCCGGAACTTTCTAATGTTCATGGAAAGGAGAGTTTTACTAGCTGCAGTGTTGTGTGATAGTGTGTCTCACGCTGGCCTGGCTGCTGAACACCCAGTGTGTGACAGTACTGAGTGCTGTGCATGCACTTTATACGTCCCCACAATGGAGAGGCAAGCCGACCCAGACTAAAGTCCAGAATGTACAGCCATTGGAGGAGCAGCCGGCCTCAAGTCAGGAGGTGCAATCCAAGCCCATAGGGCCAGGCAGCACCATTCATAAAAACTCAAAACCCAAAGAGGGTGTGGAGGGGACTTTTAGTCCATGGAATACACGTTGGAAGGCTAGCCTGGGCCCGCCCATACTTCCTGTGACGCTACATTCAATTTCGTGAGCAAGTCAGTCTGGCCAGGCTGCCGATTTAGAGGAATTATTATCCCAAACTCGAGGGCACCAATGAGAAACGAGCTTGAACAAGACTGCGAGGTCTGATTGGTTGTAGATTCTCCCAGTATACAGAGGCATTTGATGGACGTAGGTTAAGCCCGCCTCCCAGAATCTCAGTAGTAACTGAGCCTGGCCAGACTAAGCTCCAAAGAGCTTATCAGTCGCGTTAGCTAGGCTATTGGAAGGCAATATGAGCGGTGAAAACTATGAAAATCTCTCATTCATCACTGTCGTCATTGCTATTTATCTCCTCCTGTCTTGTTCAGTCTATTTCTTTCTCGAATTCTTCTATCTGTGTTAATATCATTCATTTATAGCAAAAAAGGCAAAGGAGGACATTAAGCTGCTTTTGGAGTAGTTTCAGAAACCTTGACTGACATAAATACTTCTTCACTGGCACATAATGATTTCACACTTTTTTTTTCTTCAAGCCCTATTTGCGGTGTGGTAGGTAGTGTGTGTGTGTGTGTGTGTGTGTGTGTGTGTGAGTGTATGGTATTTCCACATATCCTCTCCCTGAGGACTCTGACCTAAATGTGGTAAATGCCACGTGCTGTCCGCTGGGCTTTGGGAACATTTTAATACATCTGGCTGGGGATGGTGGCGTGGTAGCCCATATAATGGTACATCAGAGGTCATCTACAGCAGGGAACGACAGAAGCCTTGTTGAGTTCAGCATTCTCACAACCCCTCCTACACACACAACACACACACATTTACATTTACATTTACATTTATGCATTTAGCAGACGCTTTTATCCAAAGCGACTTACAAAACGAGGATAACAATCGAGCTACATAGCAGAAACCTTAAGGAGCATAGTGCTAGGGGATAGTGCTTCAGTTCATTTTAGTGCTAGGATAGAAGATGTTCTCTGAATAGCTGGGTCTTTAAGAGCTTTTTGAAGGCCTCCAGAGATGGCCCTGTTCTGATTGTATTTGATAGGTCATTCCACCAGCGTGTGACGACATATGAGAAGAGTCTGGATTGCCTTGGGCGAGGTGCCGGGACTGCCAGTCGACAGTCATTGGAGGACCGGAGTGTTCGGGGGGTAGCCTGAGCTTTTATGAGAGCGCTTAGATAAAAAGGGGCAGATCCTCTAAGCACTTTGTAAGTCAGCATCAGTGATTTGAATTTGATGCGAGCCGCCAGAGGCAACCAGTGGAGCTCGATTAGCAGAGGGGTGACATGCGTTCTCTTCGGCTGATTGAAGATGAGACGCGCCGCAGCATTTTGGATCATCTGAAGTGGCTTGACGGCACAGGCAGGAAGTCCTGCCAGAAGGGCATTGCAGTAGTCAAGGCGTGAGAGGACCATAGTTTGAACCAGCAATTGGGAGGCTTGTTGAGTTAGGTATGGTCTGATCTTTTTGATATTGAATAGTGCGAAGCGACAGGCCCGGGCAACAGAAGCAACATGGTCATTGAAGGTTAGCTGGTCGTCAATCATAACACCTAGGTTCCTGGCTACTCGTGAGGGAGCAAGAGACAAGGAGCCAGAGTTGATGCAAATGTGGCACTCACACACACACACACACACACACCACTATAGGCTGGTTGAAATTGGCCTAGAGAAGATCAGGCCTCTGTGCCTCTTGGTCAGGGAGTTCGTCCATTTGTGCTTATAAATACTCTATTTGACACACACACACACACACACAGACACACACACACACATTGCCCTCGCTCTTTCCTCATAAGATCATGTGAGCTGGACAGCCATAATGCGTGTGTATAGATGGAAACTATTCAACGTTGCTTTGTGAGAGCTTTATGTACAGTTTTACTAAAATATACCTCAGTTGTCATGAAAGTAAAACATAAAACATAATTGCAGTGGTAGGGCCGGACTTTTTTTTACACAGGGTGGACAAAGGGTGACCATGTTGTGAACAACAAAGACGGAGGAGTGTGGGGGCACACACACGCACACACACACACACACACAAACTTTTCCCCCTGATGTCTCATGCCCTTCTATTTAGCTGCCTCTCTCTCCTCCTTAGCTGTGGTGAAGCCAAAGGTGACATGATAAGCGTTGGCATCATCTGAGCTAGAGGTGCCCTAATCCTTTGCTAATCCCAGTCATAAATACATCTGTTATCTGTGGACCCCCTGTGTGTGTCCCACACACACACACAAGCACACACACATACATATAAACACACACATGCACTCACATAAACACACACACACACACATGCACTCACATAAACACACACATGCACTCATATAAACACACACACTCACACACACATACACACACACACAAGGGAGAGTGTCGGCACTACTGAAGAGCTTTGTCTTCTCTGAATATCAGAGACTGATAGACTGTGGAGGGTTTTCTAGCTCTATCTTTCTCCCTCTCTTTCTCTCTCTGTTCAATCTCTCTCTCTCTCTCTCTCTCTCTCTCTCTCTCTCTCCCTGTGTAGCAAGCCTCCCTAGCACTATGATTTATGTTGGCACACAGGCCCCGTCAGCCTTAAGGGCCTCGGTGTGTTTTATTTGTGTTTGCCTAAGTGTGTGTGTGTCTGTGTGTGTGTGTGTGTGTGTGTGTGTGTGTGCATGTGTGTGTGTGTGTTAAATGTATATAGGTAGTTGAATGTAAGTTTCTGTGTGTGGGTGATTCCGTGTCAAATCAGGACACTTTTGAAACCTCACTGTCACTGATTTTACCTACAGAACTAAATTTGCACATTACATCAATATTAAGGAAGATTCAGACTAAAAATGTTTGAGTTAATTGGGATTGGTACTGTTAGACTCAACTGTAATTTAGCGGTAACTTACCACAAAAATGCCCAATAAAATACTGTAAGGTCAATATGTGGTATTGCTACTGTACACTGCAATGCATTGTGGGATTTTTATGACAATGTGGTAACTTACTGGGGAAAATTTTGAATTTATGGTAATATACTTTTAAAACAAAAAACAGTACTGCTACTGTAATCACATGCAGCTTTTGGAAAGAATTTTACCGGAAAGAATTTTGAATACATGGGAATGTACTGTTTACACAAAAAAACAGTACTGCTACTGTAATGACATGTCACTTTTGTAACGGTTTTTGCCTGAGAAAACGCCTGTAACCTCCAGAAATCGTTTTACCCTGGACCCTACAGGTAAGTGTCAGTCTTCCTTTTGCCCATAATTTCTACACAATGCAGACATAAAACACTTATTTCTTGTAAAGTTTAGTTCCCACGCAGTGTAGTAGCACATGTCAGGTTCTTTGTAAACGCTTAATATAACACATACATAGTTTAACATAAAACATTTTCTCCAGGTAGAAACATAGACTGTATATGGTTGTAGGCTACTGATGTACAGTATTAAGCGCTAATCTACGGATGATCTACTAACGGACATTGCTGCCTATTTATTATCTGGCACACATAACGTAGGCTACTCGCCATTTTAACTCACTAAATAAACCATTACAATACATCATTGGATTCGTTTAATACGTTGTTTAGTCCAGAAAAAAAATGTTGAAATGAAAAGATGTTGCAGTGATAGCAAGGACACGAACAAATGGTTTCAATGCCTGCCCCAATAAAGGGTCGCTCAGGTGGCTCAAATTGTCAGTTAACTGAGCTGAATCTGAATGGGTCGCTTGTGGCACACCTTCCAAACATGGGCTACATTAGATGGTTAAAACAAAGCAAACAGTCGGCCCGCCAGCTGACCATTTCTGCATTATAATTTAATAATTTATAATAAAAAAAACACTATACTATTAATCAATGTAGCAGAGCATTCTGGCTTGCTAACTTTCTGCTTCCCTACCACCCGTAACTTTCTCAACAAGTGTTCCAGCCGCGAGTTCAACTTTACTAATGCAACCTCTTCATTCTTCTATAGTATGAAAGTTACCATAGCCTATAGGGAACAAAGTGAAGTGTCTGACTGAAATAGGTTTCAGCAACTCACCACAGATGTCATTAGCCGTAATAATCAATCGGCCACCTGTAATAATCCAATTGCCGAGGCATGGTCCCTCTAGTTTGAAACCAAAGACTGTATAGAAGCTTGAAAGTCTTAGCAAACCAATATCCACAATGAAGCAATGAAATCAGAAACGTTGCGTGCATCAAAACAAATTGGTGTCCCAGGTGTCTGCATCGTTGAGCTATAACGGTTCACAATGATGGTTTCCAATTTTGTCAGGTACCTAAATATATTGTACGTTTTGAATTGGAGTACCACTATAGGCCTACATACATAGGCTTTGATAAAACTAATCATAGAGTGTATTTTCTTTAATAAAAATATAATGCATTTTGGGTAGATGTAGGAAGTATAGGCTTTAGATTATATAGTTTTTAATGTTTAAGTACATAAGGCAAAATGCATCATCTGTCCTCATAAAGATGTTTTCAGTACTGAACCAAGAATACATATCTCTATGTTATTAAAAAAACATAAACATATTTTTCTTAAAAGCCTGTGTCACCATAGTCACAGTTGAACTCCTGCCATCCATGTTTAGGTTATTTACATAGGATAGGCCTGCCATGGTACATACACACACACTACACTAATGTAAGGCATGCATTAGATTTGTTTCTGGCATTTTTATATTTTGTTTGAATGTTACTGTAATAAACATATGAGTTTTTATTGTTCTATTTGTAGAGTGATCAGAGGCAGAGACAAGACAGACAAGGATCCAATCAAGCTCCAAGGACTGTCAAGTATGTACAGACTTTCTTAAACAAATTATACCCAGTAAAGATCTGTAAAGAACTTATAAAGTGAAGAACTTCTTTTACATCTCCATTTCTATTTTCATTTCAGCATGGAGCGCACACTTAATGGAAGTTATCTTGGTGGACACTGACTCACAAGCAAATTTCATAGACACTCTCGCTCGCTCGCTCACACACACACACACACACACACACACACACACACACACACACACACACACACACACTCACTGCGCACTACACACAACTGTTTGCATTGTTGCTTTTAATGATAAATTGTTTGCATTATTGCATTGTTTGGATTGTAATTGGATTGTTGCATTTCCAATGTTAAATATATTAAGAATGTTGTTGTACTGATTATATAATAAAGGTTTTGTTCAAAATAAGTAGTAGTTATTGGGTGGATTATGGTAAGAATATAATTTAACATTGCGGTAAAAGAATAATACTGTTTTAAAAACTTACAGTTAGGCTACTGTAAACGGGTAGGTACGGTAACATACAGGCAACACTGTTGCCAGTGAGTTACCGTAAAATGAAGTCTCAGTAGTCATACTGTATAAATATGTTACTGCATGGCCACCATACTG
>JAGFZM010004344.1:0-10477 GCA_017657215.1 Limnothrissa miodon
ACATTGCATTGGACATGGTAACTTTTTAACTACCTTTCTAGATGATAACAGATTTTTTAATTTTGTTTCAAAAACCATTTAATTCCTTTGAAATACGCTACAAAACTATATATAGTCAATGGATGGAGAGAGTTAGAACAAGTGTTGATGCATGGTATATATGAAAGGTTTGGCAGTTTGACAAGACTGAACAGTTATATCCTAACCAAACATGGAGCATACGGCTAGTCCACATCCTAAAATGGACAGTACAGGATACACCTATTCTAAAGCTTCCAATAGAAAGTTCTGTGGCCAGTAGGTTTTGAAGAGGAGGGGTGGGCGTTCTGTCTGTGACAGGATATTAAGGCTGGATATTCCATTTGCTATTGAAGCAGAGGTCACCACAGGGCTTTGCTCTCAGCCACGTTTTCTCTTGTATTCACTCAGCGTCCATAGAGAGGGGTCCTGGTCAAACAGCCTGGCTATAGATTTAGGAGGTGATTAGGCTGCTCTAGCTCCGCTGGCAGAGCCGGGGTGTGAAGGAGAGGTGAGAAAGGGAAATCATTAAAAGATCCAGCCAGGGTTCAGCCTGCTGAAGGGAAGCGGCCGCCAGCGCGGAGGAGCCGCCTGCTGCCTGCAATGAAGAGGGATGGAGGAGAGATCCTGTCAATAGGGACACCAGCTGAATGATTGCTCTCTTTCCCTCTCTCTCTCTGTGTGTGTGTGTGTGTGTGTGTGTGAGAGAGAGAGAGAGAGACACTGTGTGGGCAAATAGGTAAAGGACACATCGAGCTGCCTGGTTGCATATTACAATGGCTAAACAGGGACAGAGCGTAGGGTGATTGTCTGTGTGTCCTCAGTGCATACATTATTTATATAGCCTCCTCTGCATGCACGCCCACTAATGCCATGTTGTTAGTGTCCTACCCCAGCGGCATGATATTAACAGAGAGGTAAGTCTGGACTGGAACCACCGTGACTGAAGTGTGTTTACCACTGTGGAAGAGTGCTCTCAGTTCTCCTAAATCTAGGGAGGATTTCAACACAGTGCCCTAGTTTGTTTTGTCTAATAGAAAAACAACAACGCCACCCAATAAAACACTTGTTACAGAATTTTGAAGTTGTCCAGATTGAAGAGTACCTATTTAGCCTAGTGTGAGTGTGTTATTATATTGCTTATTGGTTTTTATGTTAAAAGTGACTGACTGTATTACTGGATCTTTGTAATGGATTTGGTGAATGTGAATAAGGAACTGTTACGAAACAAATAGGACCTATTTATCAGGTCTGCACACAACTGTAATAAGCAAAATGTGCAAGCGGTTTGCAACAAGATGTTCTTTACAAACCACAGCTGGCAAGACAGCCAGCGGCACAGACAACTGAGTTTACCTCAGCAGATACAGTATAAGGCTGTCTAACACAAAAATATAAATATTGGGATTAGATGTAATTGCTGTGAGTGTAGGTGTCGCAGGACTGACAAAAGGCATGATAAGAATCCGTATTCTCACACAGTGTGGTGCTGGTAATATTGGTAAAATTGCATGTAAAGTGATGAAAGCATGGGCATGCAGTTATCAGCTTGTCAATTCTCAAACCGTATTCCTATTTCTGTTTGGAAGGATGTTGGACACACAGGATAAAACAACCCTTTGTCTTTGTACCAATGTTTCATTACAAGAATGAAAACTCTTATCAAAAAGACCAAAGGTGCTACGAAGAGGGCTTTAATGAATTCTATTTTAAGCAGCAACAAATAAGTGCTATCTTGGGGACTTCTGTAGTCAGCATGGTATGTACTCATGTCAGATCACAGCCAATCAATTTTGAGGGCAACTGCTTGGTAAATTGCCACCTTTAGCATTGACCACCTTTACTGTAACAATCCAAATGGAAAATAGACCTAAAATACAAAAATTTCTTTTCAAATGAGCATAGGATCCATAGGGATATGTTTGTCCCCTCCTATATTTATCAATATGTTTTGCCTCCTCACTAATCATTAAAACTTAAGATTATATGATTACAAGAGTATTGGCTGATTTCAGTATACATAGAAGACCGCCTAATTAGGCCTAATTATTATTAATAATAGCTGCATTCCATTCACATGAACACATTGGCTATATTGCCAAAAAGTAAATTCACCTACACAAAGATAACTATACTATTAACCTTGTTCTGACATACAGAGCACATATTTAACAACTTAATGCCATACCTTAACTTCCTACACTACCTGACTGACTGACTTTAGTCTCTAACTCCATTTGCTTCTACACCACTAGCATAACTCCCTAGTCCCAGCCCTACTCAAGTTGGCCAATTAACTTATGATGTTAAAGTTAATGTATTTTACTTCACATTTAATTATATTGCACTGTTTGAAAAGAACAGACAGGACAAAGAAAATAAGAAAAAATTGCCCCATGGTATGTCAGACAAACCACAAACAAAGCACTTACAGTAACAGTGCCAAATCAGAATATTACTACTATATATGATAATCAAAGTAATCAAAATTTCCTTTCAACACAATATCCTGTCTAAGAAAAAGTAAGGATGTGACACACTCTATTTCAATTACTTTAAGCTGCAATGAGTTTATAAAAATGAATCTTTAAATTAAGCAACTCCCTTTTAAACTCCCAATATTCAGCTGGTTCCCATAGGATGGTAACAACAAGCCCTTGTCAACCTGTAGCAAACCTTGATTTGTTTACACCCACCAGTATGAAATGAAATGATTATTTTGATGTCCTCAAGTAAGGCAGAAAATTGAAAATTGAAAATGATCAAAATCAACGACTGCTTTACTTTCTGTATCTGCTCA
Source organism: Limnothrissa miodon (assembly GCA_017657215.1). Classification (NCBI taxonomy): domain Eukaryota; kingdom Metazoa; phylum Chordata; class Actinopteri; order Clupeiformes; family Clupeidae; genus Limnothrissa; species Limnothrissa miodon. The sequence continues at coordinate 2,819 of JAGFZM010004344.1, forward strand.
GCCATTTAAACTTTACAATTTCTGTCCTTCCCTTAGGCAGACACTTTATTTCTAATTCCCTCACAGCTGCACATCACAATGTGTTTTTTTAGATGACCAATGTCTAAGATCTTAAACTGTGGTGCCTGTTCCTCCTATAGTGGACAGCATAGGTTCCTACTGCCTATCAGTGTCTTAGGTATTGTACATCATATTTCTACACTCAAGTCAAGTCAGTTTTATTGTCAATTTCTTTACATGTACTAGACATACAAAAGAATCGAAATTACGTTTCTCACAGACAGATAATACAGGACAGATCTATAAAGATTTTTATAAACATAAACTATGATATTTATATAACATAAACTATGTTCTGGCAGAAATTCTTACCACTAGAGATCCAATAGACAGACAAGACAGGACAGACAAAGCAAGTGTACAGGTACAGCAGAAGACATGTTCTAACCCCTAGTAGCAGTATGTACACTCGAAGACCTTCAGTGTTTTTAATCAAAGGGTGTGGGATGGTGCAGCGTTATTTTAACGGTCACTGGTTCAGCAGCCCTTGGCCTCCAAACTCTCCTTTGGTCATGGTCATGGTCCTTTTTAAAGAAAGACATTAGGAGTTGTAATGGACTCTAAAAATGTATGCCTTATTACTTTCATATAGTCCTTTGTACTTTGTTGCTGCAAGGAACAAATAACCACCAGTGAGAATGCAGCAAGGGCACGAGAGGCGTGCAACATCAAGATTTTATTAGTTGTTCATGCTGCCTGTAGCCTTCCTGCAATTTGTGGCTATAATGAAGGCTAGAATAATGAACTGTAATTTTCAGCTCAGGTGAGCAATAAAAAAGAAAACATTCATTTTATTGCACTGCTACAGTGCTTTTCAGTGCAAACCCTGGAGAGTTTGATATGGTAGTGAATGACTGTTGAGATATGTGGAATATGTGGATAATATGACCTCCAACTCGAGAGGCAGAAGTGATGCATTCCTTTCATTGCACTGTAAGTACCCTAAGACTGCCGTTCCCTGAAAAATTAATTTCTTCAAAACTATTTCACATTGCCTGAGTGAGGAGTGAAAACCAGAATCAGCTTCAATTTATAATGACCACGGCTAATTGAAGTCTTTGCAGGCAATTGTGTAAAGTTATTAGTCTGTTAGTCTAATCTCTATCTCCCTATTTGGAAGAGCACAGAAAAAAAAGATTGCAAATATGATCAAATTGGAGTGAACATTTTTATAACCAGTAAGTGTGCAGTAAGTGAAGTCCACTGATTTGTGGAAAAGAGTCTCAGTTTAAAGAATCTCTGCTTAACCCTGCCTACCCAGTCTGCTCTAATGGAGTGATGATTAAGCCAACACTCATTGGGGGTCATTCACCAACCATTAAAGATGGCATGACTTTTGCAACCTATAGTACTGTTCAGTCCTGTGAGCTTAACCCAACCAGACTCTTCTCTGGTGCTCTCCCCCCACCCTCCTACAAACACTGTTCTCCTCCAGATAACTATGCTGGTATTTACACAATGATGTACATCAAAAGGACAAAGGTCTCGTAGGACCAAATGATTTGAGTTGTTCTGCAAGGCTAATTGAAACGTGACTATACAGCATCCTTGTAAATTGGAAGACCAGACATGACCAGGCATCACTCATTTCAGAGCACCTGGCGGATTAATTAGTCTAGAACACTCGAGAAGAGATGCCATGATGATTAAAACCAAGAGCTCTGAAGGAACGCTGACATACACTAGCAAAATACCAAACCAGATATTAAAACCTGCACAGATTACACTATTGGGAATATATAATACGGGACATAATTATGAATAGCATGCAGCTATAGCCCATCGTTTCTACTTAATCTTTATGCCAGAAGCCTAATTGGCACATTGTTATAGAGTGGAAATCTAAAAGTGGTGCTTTCAAATACATTTGCTTCATTTGCTATGTCCTTGAATACCAGGTAGGTTCCAGTTGTGTCTGTATCTGATATACTGGAGACAGGTGCAGGGTCAATGAAAATGCATTGCTGTTTGTTCCTCTTACTGCATTATCCAGTTGCATTATCCAGTTGCATAAGGGCTGGCCCTTAGTACATACACATTAGAATACACATGGAAAATCATTTTAGTGTAAATACAACAATTTAAGGGCCAATGTCACGGCTTTGATTTGGGGTTGCTTAGCAATCAGACTCCCAGGGCACATTGCAGAATTACTACAAGAGGCACAATATTGTAGCCTGGCCATGCCTTCCTAGACGCTTCCGTTCCATTATAATCTCCCTGTGCCAGTCTGGATTTGATCCTGTTAAGATTGGTGTCTCATTGAGTTGTAAATACAGAAGAATCTAGAATCTAGAATGCATCTAGAATCTAGAATTGTATCAGCCGTGGGATGATACAATCTTTTTAAACTTAAAGGTGTAGCCAGTGAGTAAATGTGGTTTGTAAACACTATAAAAATAATATCTCCTCACAAACCACTAGTTTTTCATTTTCTTTTTTTTTTTTTTTAACTGATCCAGTCTTTGTGATACTTTATGAACCAACACTTGCCAGCAATTTGTGAGCACTGTTGAACTCTGCCCTTGTGGTGGCTGGCATGCATTGTTTTAGGGTTAGTCAAATCTGTGCTGAATATAATGATGCTTAAGGCAAAATTCTTGCACTGCCAGGATACAGGATAATCAGGGCTTTAAACAAGATGTTAACCCTTTTTGAAACAGAGGTGTTTTTTTAGGTTGCCATGTATGAGGATGCAATTAGGTAAAGAAGTGCCAAAGTTGTTCTGGTATGCTTGATGTCTCAGACAAAAATACACGCTCCTGTTATACCCAGATTAAGGCAGGAACTTTGAAAGTGAAGTTATCATTGAATTGTGTAATCTTGTGAAAAAAGATCCGCACCACAAACTATAGATGTCAACTTAATACACAATGTGAAGATATTATACAACAGAACCCTACATCACCTCTTGCGTAGACCATTGTCCATTACTGAGAAGAAAAAAAGGTGGACTGAGCATGTCCCTGAATTGGTTTACGTGTACAATGTCACCCCTCATTTCACTACTGAGTATTCACCTCACTTTCTACTCCTTGGAGCTCAGCCAAGATCAGCGGCGGAGGCTTTGTTAGGATATGGTTTCTGGAGACAGAAGGGTAGACTGGCAGTCTCAACAACAGGAGAGACTCAGACAAGCTCATTAACAAGCTAGACAGAATTCAGTGTCAACTGATCCCAACCAACATTCTTGCTCATTTTACTGCTATTCAAAGGGACCACATTACAGCTTAGGAGCTTTCTGCATCGTTTATGAGAGCAGACACATGTACACATTGCATGTTAACAGACTGTAACTATACATTAGACGATATGCTGTTTTTGCTGCTGGGGCGCCTTTACTCATGGGCACTTCAGCCAACCCTTTATTTTCAAACTAGAAAGCAATGGCTGCCCATACTGTCTATGTTAGGGTAGGCTAGAGAATAGATATATTTTGTAATTGTATTTTTAAGCTCTAGATCTGCTGTATGCTGTCCATATTGTTCATATTTGCTATCGCACTTTTGCAGCAGCAGCAGACCTTACAATAAATAGCCTACATTTGGAATGAGTTGGGAGGGGAAGAGACCCACTAGTATATCATAAACTATTTCTTATTAAGGATCAGTGCGACACAGGTATTGAGAAATGAAATGTTTTACATTATTTAAAGTAATAGCAGTCACAGTCCATAGATAATTAAATTTATCACACTAAGGCTTAAACAGATTGTTTTAATACATGCTTTCAGAAGTGCAGCAATGTCATTGGACATTTTAAATGCCTTCAGTATTTTATGGTTTGTAGAGTGTAGGAGTGGAGAGTAGGCTATGTTTTATTAGTGCCATTTTATTGTGCCACTTCATTCTGCTCTATATGACTGTTCAGCTTGAGGTTAAAATTATTTCTTTCTCTAGGGGGAAGGATGAACACCAGACATCTGAAGAAGAGTGTGTGCGTCTAAAGACAATCTCTCTTACCCAGTATTCAATGATCATTGTCTGTGTTTTGTTACATTTTACCCTTTCGTTGTTTAGTGTTTAATGAACAGAAAATAAATGCTAATATATGTCAATATGTCCCACTGTTCATTTAAGACTTGATGTTGGTGGAAGACATGAAAGACAGCATAGAAGCTGTCAGCTGAAGGAATATGCAAAAACAGAATGTAGCCTATTAGCCTGTTGCTCCTCCATTAAAGCAGGGGTAAGCAACGTTCTGTTTTTTTCTCTCACGAGCTCCCTCTAACCCGCTGTATTGCATTGTATTGCACTGCATTCTATTGGAGGCGGACCGCTGCTGTTGAACATTGCAAATATCTACACCGTTCGTTTGCTGTGCAATGACTCATGTTAGCATCCTAAACAGTATGAAACGGATTATTAACTTATAATTAACTGAAAAATGTTGCTTAGTGGGCCTTTAACAAGAGCAATATCGAGAGCCTCAAGTTCCCCTGAATCCATCAAAGACATCCACAGCTCCACATGAGTTCAGATAGCAAGCTCTTTGGCCATATGGAATACCAATGGACATAAAGAATAGGGTAAGACATGTACTGTAGGCAGCTCATTTGTTCATATGTAAGAAACAGGAGATCTGTTTTTGTCTGCATGGGGCTCTTGAATTGGTAAACACAAACAAACCATGCACCCTAAATTAGCTCTATCAACTCCTCTGCTGAAGGGCCAGTGTGGTCAATGAAAGGTGAGGAAATTTCCAGCAACCTCTTCACTGAGATTTAGTAGAACAAACAATCCTGATGATGTCATCTGGTATTGATGGGAGACACTGCCTTAATGAAACAGGATGCTTTGCAAGGAAGCCAATTGCTTTGGCATAGACAGAAAATTCTACTTAAAATTAAAAATGTGTATTTGGAGTAAAGTTGGTACTCTCCATCAGCATAATGTAACATTTAAAGTGCAGAAAGTTACAGTTGTTCCAAGTTCTACACAAATTAACAGAAAATGGCCAGCACAAATGGGTCAGTACAAACAGGATCAGAGGCCATAATTTGCCTGGAGCAGCAGAAATTAGTGAAACAAAATAAGTTTATTTAAACCAAGAAACATGTGTATTGAGGTTCAAGGAAACTACAACTCCCAAGGTGCTCCCCTTGCTGGCGCTGCCTTCACCGGAGCAGCTAAAAGGGTTGGACCTGTAGCACCAGCAGTACGGCGGTAGCTCACAGCCTGGCTGTCTTACAGCTACGGACACGGGCGCGGTGGACCCAAGCTCAGGTAGTGTGTTTGACCCGCCTCCAATACCTGTGATGCATAGCATTATAGTCCATCTCTGCTTTTCCCTTGAACTTGAATTTTGCGCATGCAGTAATCAACAGTGCACCCCATTGGCTGTCATTTTGTTGATTTTATTGATTAGGTGAGTGTATGCTTTGTCACATTCACAAAAGGAGTGCTGTGATTGATTAGCTTGCCCAGTGAGGGTTGTATCACCATGGTGTAATAGGATAATCTAATATTTTATAGGTGTTACTGGATGTATTACCCCTGTGTGTCAACATATGCCACTTGTGATTCTGAGTGTTAGAGGGTTACCACTACTGTGTGAGTGTGTGTTTATTTATTTATTTCATTTGATTGAGTGTTTGTGCTTGTTTATTTCTTTTGTGGATTTGGTTGGAGTGGTTTGGTTAGGCTACTGTACATATGAATGCGAGTGGGTGTGTGTGACTGAGTGTGTTCCAAAATGTTGTCAACCAAAAATGCCAGAGGAACAGGGGCTGTTGGAATGTAAAATGGGCTGCACTTATATACTTATAGTGGCGCCAGGTGGGCCCCCTAATGCAAGCTGGAACCTCTGTTGAATGTGGCCATCATCAGGAATCAAGGTAGCCTTCAGGGGGAGCAGAGGGCCATCAGAGTAGCCTGCACTGCCACTCCTCACAGCAGGGTGCCCTCCTAGAGATTGAGGAAGTCTAGGATTGGTGGTCTCTAGTCTTGAAGTCAGAGGAGTGAAGAAGAGCTCACACTTAATGTCCTATGCAGTAAGATTAATCAACTCTGAGGCCGCCATTTAAAAACCAGCAGTGGATCAGAGGCCATCATTTGAAAAGCCGTGATTTAGAGGCGTTATGGGCCCTCTGCTCTTGCATGTGAAGGTCTCCTAAGCCTAACCAGCTAGCCCACAGCTGCAGAGCCAAGCCATTCGGTTCATAAAGCAAGTGGTGCTGATGCGCTCAGACGGGCCAGACTTAATTCGCATCAATCTGACAAATAGCCCCAAACCTGGGAGGGCTCCAGAAACACCATTTTCCTTTTAGAGTGTACCGTTCGCTTGACTGCCTCAGGGGTTTGTATTGCCTTTGTCAAACACTGAGGGTGTCACTGCCCTTGCTGCCATCTTTCTTTCACTCCCCCAACACAGATGCTGAGAAAGAACGCCAGTGTGCAAGTGTCCATAGACGATGCATCCATTATCTCACCTCGCTGCCATCACATCTCCAGACATACAAAAAGCGCAATTTTGGAAGCCAGGAAAGGAATGGGAGTCAGCAACACATTTGCTTTTCAACCTTTGTGAGGATGCATGGGAAGCCAAATGAAGCAGACGATGACATAACATTTCAGGTGTGCGTGTGTGCGTTAATCATCATGAACGCCAGTAACACTGCAGCTCAACGACAGACAAATGTGAGAATGAAGAGCTGAGAAACACTTCTGCGACCCTGCTTGAAACACCAAACCCTCTCCATTAACTAAATGCTCATCTACTCTTGAGTTCACCCCATTCCACTTCACAATTACACAATGCTTTGATTTGATGTTATATGGCCATGTCATAGAATAATGGGAAAGGTGCTCTGTGGGTGAGGGGGAACAGCTTTTATTTCAGCATACAGGGGAGTAGAAAGGATTGCAAAAGAGAGAGAAAAAAATACCCAATGCACTCTCTTGAGCAGCACAGAATTCACAAACAATACATGAACTTGCTAGAGATGCTCCTCTCTGGTGTGCAGAAGCACACCAGCAGATACTGAATGCCATGGCAGCAGTGCAGTACACGCCTGCCCCCTGGTGGACAAGACAGATGCATATTGCAGAAACCTGAGCAAATTTTCAAGTGTCTGTAAGAAAAAGCTGAAGAATAATGACATGAAAGACAAAACTGTGGAAGAATAGCAGTGGCAACATGAATGGATGTGTTGTACAATTAAACAAAAATAAGGTGTCGGTGGTAACTGTACAAAGAGGCTCACAGAACATGATGATGAAGCACTAACAAAAAAACAAAACAAAACAAAAAAAAACTACTGGTCAATGAAGTTACTGAATTTAAGCAGCACTATGCCCAAATATGAAGCTGCAAAGGAAGAAATAGCAGCTTGCAAGGCACAATTGTTTCATGCCTTCATTACCTCCAAGTGTCACAAAAATGCTTTATGTAATAAAGAAACATAATCACCAGTCAAAATAAAACTCTTTAAAATAATTTATTCAAGAAATTTCTATGGTGTTTACCATGATTACCATGACCATTATAGAAAATATGCACAATTTTAGCAGTGTAGTATAAATGCTGAGAATCCTGTTTGTGAGCAGCGCAGTTTCTCTCACTTATACAAACACACACACACACACACACACACACACA
>JAGFZM010004345.1:0-11053 GCA_017657215.1 Limnothrissa miodon
CATGAATCCCACTGAATTCTCACCTTAAGAAAAATGATGTTTGAATCGGTTGGGGTTTTTGAAGAGCCCAGTGTAAATGGTTGCCCATCTCTTTTTCTTATCTGGTCCTTCCCCAGGTATTACTTCAAGAAGGTGAGCGACGAGTTTGACTGTGGGGTGGTGTTTGAGGAGGTGCGAGAAGATGATGCAATCTTGCCCATCTTTGAGGAAAAGATCATTGGGAAGGTGGAGAAGATCGATTGAGACGAAAAAAGAAGTGAGGGGGTGATGTGGAAAACATGAAGCCCAGCGTTGATTGGAGCGCTGTAATGGTGTCCCAGACGGAGGGAGAGAGAGAGAGAGAGAGAGAGAGCGATAGAACAATGGTCTGTAAGCAGGTGCAGAGTGAAAGGTCCAGGGCAGGTGTATTTGCGTAGATGGCTAGAGACAGAGATGTGCATTAGAGTCCTCTCCCTGGGGGTCACACTGGAAGCACACACTAATGGCGACAGGAGCTCACACACACACACACACATACACACACACACACACACACACACACACACACACACACACACTGTTGGATGAACTCCCCCGGCTGCCAGTGGGCTCTGTGCAGCTGTTGGCACTCTGTGCATGGAATGGGAGTGATGAAACAAAAGACTAAAGAAGAAGAAGAAGAATGAACTGAAAGAGAAACGCAGAAGAATGATACTCTTACCTTGTTCTGGTATAATTCTAACTGAAATGTAATGTAGCATTGCGAAAGAAAGTTTGACTAGGACAAAAGCAAATTACTATGAATCTGTTTACTAAAGCTGCATATTTTTGATATGTTATCAGACGGAAGGTATCCTTTCTAATGTAACAACTTTTTTATATGTACCTGGTACCAGATGTGTACAGATTGTCTGTTTTAAACGAGAGTTAAAAAGTTTTCTATCTATTTAAATATTTAAAAGACAAAGCTATTTGGTTGAGATTTTATTGAAGCTGTGGCACACTATCAGAGGTTTTTCTCAGGGCCTACATCTCTGGAGCCCATGTGGGAACCTAGACACCATAGCCCCCTTGTGTTACCTACCAAGTGCTTTTAATCCCTCCAACCTCCCTAATTCTGCTATTTAATGGCCCCTACTCTGGTGGCATTAGTCCTATATGCACTTGTAATTGCATTAGAAGGGACAAAAAGGAAAGTCGCCTTTAACCCCCCCCCCCCCAACCCCCGCAATGATTTTGCCTTTGTAGTTATTGGAACACCTAGTGATTGCTGATCAGCATTTTTGAACAGTGACCTACGCAGTGTGCGCTGTGTACTCGAGCGCTGTAATGAAGTGTCCTATGGGTGCAGCAGCCAGGGAAGGGTCGGGACCTGCATGTGAAAGACACGCGCGTCCTTTAAAAACAAAACCAACCCAGTTCCAGCCTTATTAGTCCTCTGAACCGACGTGGTGGACTCTGTTGTGCTCCCCTAGTGAAAGGCTAACACAGAGGTGCGCTGGAGGAGCGCCGGCCTCCAACAGCAGGTGGGAAATGTCTCCCATAGAGTGAGCTTAGCTACTCAACTGGAGGAAACCATCTCTCAGCATTTTCTCAACCCCAGGGCTCCTGTGGGCCATCTTAAGTGCTTGTGGATGTTCATGTTTAAGTGTGGGAAGATGAGCGATGGCAGCAAAGTGCATTTGTTGAAGAGACAGCGCTTTTTTTTTTTTCTTCTTTTTTTTTCCTTCTCTCAAATATGTGTGTTGTGTGCAGGTGGCTTGTATCATTGTGTTGTTGTGCACACACCTTAAGGGGTGTCTGTACGAGATCATAGGGTCCAGTGACAAAAGTGCCATTGGATGATTCACTTATCATGTTTACACTTACCTTAATGTATTATGGAAAAAATAACTAAATGATGAATTGTAGCCTTTAGCTTAATATGGCTAAATTTGGTGCCTGGTTGGAATACATTGTTATACAAAAAAAAAGTAATTTTAGCCTAAAAAAGATTTTCTACTGATCACAAACACCAAAGAGAACAGGGGTTTAATACTTTTCCACCCATTTTGTTTTGGTTCTTTTGTTGTTGTTCTTATCTTAATAATTGGAGTGATTCAAACCCAGTTATACTTTAAAAGACCTTGCACATTATTGTTTGATAACATTTTGTAGGAAGATGGCATTGGTGCCAGATGAGTGAGGTAGCCATTGTTTTAGTTGTGTTTAAAGGAAGGAAAAACAGCTAGGATGAATAACACAAGGTCTTTCTTGGCATGGGCCTCAACTCACTAAAGGCACTACATTAGGGAAGGGTTGCTTTTCTAAAAACATATTACTACAATGAATCTGAATGAAAAATCACTAACCTCTGCACTCTAAAAAGACAGCTCTCGTTTTGTCATCCAGATAAGTAAAACTCAAGCACATGAAAAATGCATCCGAATGGCTTTTCTTCAACCACAAACTTGAACAGCATTGAAACTCAAATGTGTTGTTTTGATTTCATTGTCTTTGTGCTCCCTGGCACTGTTGGCATGGGTAGGGGTGACCTCTAAAAAAAAAAAAAAAAAATCAAATAAACAAACAGCATTACTGTGACGGCCGGCACTGTGTGCGAGGATCCTGCCCCGCCTCTGCCGGCCTTTGTTGTACATAGACATCACCGAGTGCCTTCCTGTCCCGTCCTCTGCATCCCCCGTCGTCTCATCCTGCTTTGGTGTCAGTTTCCAGGGACAAGAATCATGCTTTTCTGTTTTTATCTGGTTGGCTTTTTTTTTTGTTTGTTTTTTATTTTTTGTCTTTTTTTGAAAGGATGTCTAGATTAGTGTCTGTGCAAGTGTCTGTAAGACGTGCATCCTCACTCTTTGGAGAAGCCTTTTCCTTGTAAATATGTACATTTGAAAGTGTCTACCAGCAACAGCGTTGGACAATGTAGTACCTTGGTTCCTCTCCTGGTGCTCCAAATACCAGTGTGCTGGATTGTACAGCTATTATTCACAGGTACTTGAACAATAAAGACATGTAATAAACCGCTAACCCGTGCTGATCTCTCATTTCTCAAACACATTCAGCATATTTATCTTAATCAGAGATGTTGCATAAAAGTTTACCTCCCTCATGTCGAAAATACATCCGTTTTCATTTTACTACACTAGTCAATGGCGCTGCCTGTAATGTGTCTCAAACACTTGCCAATGCTCAGCAGATGGTGGCAGTGTTGGGTTTCAGTAGTCATTCCGCGCCAGTACTTGGACTCTGGGTGGAACTTCTTGGCTCCCAGAGCATCCAGATCGAATGTTTTCCTGTGCTTCACCTGTCTGGATTTGCATAAATAATTGATGAGAGTGGTGGGAGCTGTTGCTGTTTTCTTTGGGTATACCGGCAGACTAGCAATTTCGTTTCTCTGTGCAAATAGAAAAGCAGTCAGATATTCCACTGACAAGCATGGGCGAGTAACCATTAAACATTGAACATTAAACATTAAACATTGTCATTTTAACACACACCTGAGAACACACCGATCTGCACACCATTTTTACACAGGCTTTTTTGAACTGGTTTACTGCAGAGGTTCTGAGCATTCTCTAATGAAAAGTGAAATGCCTGCATCCGCCAAATGTCTGCATCATTAGCATCATGCTTTTAACTGCTCTGTCTTCTCTTGTCTCCTGGCTCCTCAAGTATAGTGCTTGAAACAGCAGGGCTCAGATGCCTGAGAGGCTTGGAGACATAGCTGAGGGCTGGGGTCAGATGAGGGGAGCTGATCAAAAGCTGCCCTTAGGCAGGTGGCAGTCCTGCTTCCGATGGCTTTCAATATTGCCTCAAGGAGTCTCTTTTAATGCCTTGACGTAAGCCAGCCTTCAGCAAATAGGGCAGCGTCTTCTTTCTTGCACTCTCTTGGTTTTGGATCTTACATGTTTACAGACGGCTTACTGGATGCTACATGAGTCTGGTCATATTTCCTGACACTGGTTTTATTTGTCTAGCTTGATGCATGTTTTTATCCATGGTGTACATACTCTTTTGTGTGCTGTATGGTGATGGAGCCTGAAAGATCTCTGCTGTTCACGCCTAAAGGAGCCCTCATGCACTGGGCTGCTAATTGATTCAGGAACACAGCGCCGGGCTTCACTGCAGCTTAATTAAAAAGCAAAGTCCATTGGAGTTGTGTGTTTAAGTATCCAAATGAATTCTGAGGAATAAAAAAGAAATGAAGTGTGGAGAAAGCCTTCATTAGTGGAGCATACATTTTAATGCTGCAGATCTCCATTCAATCTGCTCTCTTAAGGCCAGCAAGTATAATTCAGTCTTTTATAAAGGGTTCTTTAATCCTTAGTTCTGCTTTCTGTGTTATACTAATATTCTATTGGTTCCATCTATGTATTGCTTAATTGTTGGAGCTAGCTATGCAGAGATCGATCACAACAAATATTCCTACTTAATGGTTTTTAGAATTAACATTTTTCCTCTGCTGTTAATATTCATGACTGCTGCTTATTAGGAATAAATCCAGTCAAATTAGCATATACATTACATTCAAGGCCTGTGCATCATCGTTAAGCAATGCTCATATATTAAAAGAACATATCTCCACAGTAACAGTTCCTCAATTTTAAGTGTGAGTGGGCAGAATGAACTACTTCCACAAGCCCTTTGATTCAGAACAGACTTGGTGCAGAAGGGAATTGAATCAACAGTAATATCTTTGTAGAAAAGACAAAGCCAAATGTGTTTGCCATGCGAGCTACAGCACCTATTCATGAAGGGTCACCATCTGTGAAGACAAACTGGTAACGTCTAGCGGACCATAAATAGACCTTCCAGTTCCCTTTTACTGTTAATTCAATGAAAGTGGCCAATCTACAGTCATCATTTTAGTGGCACCACTAGCAAAAGCTATTGAGATTTTCCAAATTACCATTCGTTGAGAAGGATGTATTCCCAGGGTGTCACATGTAATTATACTCTCATTTGTCACTTTTTCTTTGTAGTGCTGTGGAACATTAAGATGATCACATTTTTTGCAGACTTTATATGAAGGCACCACAATTGTGATTATGTAATTCTAAAAAAAATGTACAAAATGTGTCAGCCTACTCTACGAATTCTAGAATTAATCTTTCTCTGGCTTGCTTTCACACCTGTCACACAGAAACACACACCTACATAACACAGGACTAACACTTCTGATTGGTATTGCGTTGCCTTGGTTCTTCATGCACTGCTGACACATTTTACATGATGTCTCGTGTGTCTGTTTTAGTTTTCAGATAAAAGATCCTTTGCCTATAAAGGAAACTAAGGCACACTAACCACTGCGTCGCTTAAATGAATGCGTCACCTCCAGGCCATGCTGCTCAGTTCCAAATGCTTTGTCTTGATTCATTTTAGTAGAAGAAAGAAACAACATCATTTTCTTTAGATTGATGCTGGCTGAACTGAGAGTTTCAGTAGTTCAATAGTCAGAGAAGACATGATTCACACGTACCCAGGCTCATATTAGTATGTCAGTACCAGATTGCATGAATGCATAAGTGCAGCACGCAGGAGGCAGTTGGACAGGTGGGGACGTCTAACTACAGGGACAGGCTTTTAGAAGAAGCCTGCCTGTTTGACATTTATTCATATCATGCTATGCTGTGCTACTTAAAATCATCTGGATGCTCTGCCTACCTATTAGCTTACTTGTTTTAGAAGCAGTGTCTAGTCATGAAGTAACCAAAAAAAGACAGACATCTGTGTGCATGTGTGCGTGGTGTAGATGCAAGGGGATGATAGACTGTCTTATCTTCCATGCATTCGTTGCTTTCCATTTCTTTTGAGCGATACTAAGAAAGATGGAGCATTGAGAGGACAATCATTTATTATGCCACTTATCCAATGATGGTGTTGGTACAATTTTGTCTGCCCCAGGCCCAGTCCCAATGCTGACTATGAGATGTTTAGGCCGCTGCTAGCTTGAGTTCTACTGAGGGGTGGTACCCTATAGCCTACAAATGGGGCTCTACACTGCTACTTGCATCCTACTCCTTTCTGTTCTCATTGTTCATGGATGGACTAACCGCTGACCCAGCTGGCTCCATAATCCACATTACGTACGTGTCCTGCTCAGTGTCAGTTGTGCTTCAGTGGTCCTTTCGCTTGGCTAGACAGGCACTCTGAACTAAGATGTGACGGTGTTTCTCCTCAGGATTTATAACATTCTGCCAGACACATTCTAGCTGACAGAGGACATAGATCTGTTGTTTAAATAGGCTACCAGAGAATCGTTTTTACCTTAGTTCTCCACCAAACATTCTCAATCCTGAGAACAGTGCTTACACAAACAAACTCCTTGTGAAAATCTGTGTTGTACTAAAGAAGCAAAACTCCTATTTTTTCCACTTTACTGCAGTATTTTGAAAATGAATGAATGATAATGTGATTAAATTAAAGTTATGTTACAACAAAATAACAATATAACAATGAAAAATAATACAATCCATACGTTTTATTTATGGATCTCCATTTTTACTTTCAACACTTTTTATTTTCAACTCACAAATGTGACACATCTTCATGAACTATGTAGATAGATAGATAGATAGATACTTTATTGATCCCCAAGGGGAAATTCAAGTTCATTCATGTAGTCTCCATACATTTTCAAGTTGCCTTACATTTTTTGAAGTTACCATAGAAACAGAGAGTATTATATCTTCACCACACAAACTCATTAGGATCTCACATATAGCATCAAAGATCATACACCTGTCCACCCCCGGCCTCAGTGATGCAAATGACACAGCCACCACTGTAGCAAACAATCCTGACTACCCTCTGACCCAGTTCTTCACTCCTCTTCACTTCAGTACCCTGCACTGGAAAAATGCCCATTTTAAGGAATGTTTTGTCCCCTCAAAACGTATGTGAAAGTAGCCCACTCCATATCTGTTATGCTGCCTGCTCTGCCCACCTGTTTCTTGTGATGTGTATGAAGAAAAGACATTAGTATAGGGACATGACAACGAATTGACGTTAGAAAGACTATATAAGACGATATAGACTATCTTACAGTTTAACCGATATAGCTGGTTGTAGGCGGAGCCGCTGGAGGATCACTTCATCTCCAGTACATCTCTGACCAGCACTGCCCACTGCATGATTTAGCAGCACTAAATTCAGTACCAAAGACAAAATCATCTTGGATCATGAGACACAAGCCCAGCGAGTCATGGAGACAAGTCACGCTGATGCTGGTCTTCTATATCATCTTCTCCAAATCTTTCTGTTCCGTACTGAGGGAGCACATTCATCTCCAAAATATTTTTAGGAAAGCTGACATATCAAATCGTTCCACCCTGAAAGCACGAAAATGATTAATCAATCTGGATAAACAGAGCTTCCGTAACAGATTTGTTGCAGCTTCAAATGAAAACACAATTTCAAACTCCCATCACAGAACTCTTAAGTGTTGCATACCCCATTAGCAGACTAGCAGCACAGTGAGGTATGCATACAGTATGTTCCAAGTGCATATGACTCATCTCCACACCACATAGGTCCTGTCAGTTTGTGAAAAGGCCAGCAGGACTTTTTGTACTGTAACAAAAACACTTCTCTTACGGTCAGCCCATTCTATTTCCATATGCTTTCTAGAGGATAAAACGAGTGTGGAAGAAGTCCACGTAATCCTGCCAGGTCCTTAAAAGAAGTATTTGATGATGCTGAATTAACTATGTCAATCCATGTAGATCCCTAATCAATAATTGCTCTACATATGGATTGACATAGTTATGTCAACATATGGATCATATGGCTACATTTGACATCTTGTACTTCCTGTGCACAGTGCAAAATGTCATATTACTTTTGAATGCCAAAGTCCCACTTTTTATAATACAACCAACCAACAACTCTCTGAGTTGGTACGTAGCTGACAAGACATTGTTTGTGGCTAAATTGTGTCTTTAGCTGACACAAAATCGATGCAATCACCAATGCATCACACCCTCCCACTAGGAGTACATAGATGATTGAATGAAATGACAGTGACATCTGTCGGACAATGCCCATGAGGAGATGCCAGTGCAGCCACCACTGCATTTGCATGTGTTCCCTCAGTAGCCCTGCTGATTTACTGTCTTAAATCAGCACATTAGGGATCTGTGTTTGTTGTGTATTAAAGCAAAACAAATAGAGCACAGTCCCACAAGCGTCTCTCCTGCTGTGATGGTCTGGCGTGTGTCCATGAGATGAGATGAGTTTCATTAATGGACCAGACAGGACTGAATGGTGCCGAGACATCTTTGTTCAGCGCTGTTGTCAGTGGTAGTCCTGAACTACTGACAATCAAACACTCTTCAGCCAGGCGAAAAATAACATGTCTGATATGAACAGATGTTCACATGTCTTCACATGTTCAAAATGCCCTTCTGCTGGAGTCCATCCACTAGAAATATTCTCTTTGAACAACGAGCAATGAATGACTCGGCTGTTGTGTAACGCGAGTAACAGCTTCCCTCTATTTAATTCAGATAAACATCATGTCAGACAAAAATGTATGTGCTTGGTGCCTGTCCCCTGGCCTGGCATCTTCAATTGAGCTGTGAACATTTTTTTAAATGATGTCACATACACATTCATTACCATACAATCAACTTAAGTCAAGGTTTTCCTTGAAGAAAATAACTGAATAAGTTCTCTTCTAATACAAAGGCTAATATAAAAAAGTAATGCAGTGATATCAGAGGCTGTTGATGGATTCAAAACTATCTTTGGAAATATTGTGTGAATTGAATTGGTTCACCCTGAACTGAAAAAAATGTGCTTTCAAGGAACATCTATAAAAGCTCATCATCTGCAGTCAAGACTTATTCCTAACCCTGTATGCCATCCTATTCTGCATTCTCATTGGTGGCCTTGGCCAGTTCTGCGGCTGATCTCTAGTCAGTTTTAGGCTTGTAGCGTGCAGTATCCATCCAGCTATCTCAGCTGACCACAGTTGCCTGTAATCACGTCACGTAACAATTGAATTGCACTCTCTCCCACCTGAGTATTCTACAGAAGGAACATTGCTCATTTGAATTTCCGTTTCTCCCCATCCGTCCCTGTGTCTGCACTGGTGAGTCGGACTGTGTGATGAGGAAGTATGGATATGTCAGCCTCCCTTCCATTCTCATCTGTATCTGATTCTGTGGCCTTCTATTCACCTTGCTTAGTCCTCTGCAGCCCTCTTCTAGTGTGCAGTGACATGCATGTCAGTACTCCTCCACTTTCCCTCTATATTCTGTCTCTCTTCACTCTTCCTAGAACTGTTTCTATGGACCTCTGAAGACACTCTTCATCTCTTCTTTCCTGCCAGCACCCCTCTAGCATCCATAAAGACTTTCTCAGTACTGCAAGACCCAAGCATGCAACAATGGAATTAAGGTGTACAAATTGAAGATTTAAAGGCCCACTATGCAACATTTTTCATTTAATTAATCCGTTTCATACTGTTTAGGATGCTAAAATGAGTCATTACACGGCGAACGAACGGTGTAGAATGCGCCACCGTGGCCTATAGCGGTAGATGCAGCACTTGCGATGTTCAGCAGCACGGACCGCCTCCAATAGAATGCAGTGCAATACAATGACATACAGCGGTCTTTAGAGGGAGCTCGTGAGAGGAAAAAACAGAACGTCGCTTAGCCCCTCTTTAAAGCCACTATATGATGGATTTATCTTCTATTTATCTTTGTCTTATATTAAAAATACATTTTTTATTTTAAAAATATAATGTAAAACGATGGTAATTACCTCCATGAATAAATTGTAGTGTTCCCGTAAACTTGGTAATTTCCATTTATATGATGTGGTTGGGTACCAAATGAGAATATGCATTTTGCGCCGCCATTTTCAAAATGAGGACCATGGGGAGGGCTAATACATTTTATTCAAACGTGTGCAGTATACCACTTCGCCGATAGATGGGAGAAATTCTCATACGAAAAAAATAAAACTTACACATAGTGGGTTTAAAGGTCTCATTCCATCGTATTTTCATAATTTTGTGGTGGTCTCTTGTCTAAAATAATGTCATGAGAGTTGGTTTTGAGAAAAATATGCTGTGGTTGTCTTGTTTCAAGCTATTTTAGTAAGGTGAAAACGAGTGCAGGGACAGTGCGAGAGGATTCTTATGAATATTAATGATATGCAAACGTACCGCCTCTGATTGGCTAACAGCAATATCATTATCATTCATTGGCAGTGTGTATTTTGCTGCTTTGCTTCCTAATATAAATGCTTTCCCCTTAGGTCAAAGATCAGACTTCCAACAACCCATGTTATTTAGAGATTCTTTTTTTCTCATTTTCACATTCATGAAAATATCATGAAAAGTGCCTTGCCTAAAGATTTTAAAGAAATGTTATCAGGTTACTCAAAAACAGAAGTATCTTCTGTTATCACCATAAATTGACCTTCGCTCATATGCAATACCAACCTACCAGAAAGACATGCACAAAAGAGAAGAGAAAATGGCATTAAGCTTGAGGTAATTATTGAGGGGAGGGGGGATTCCAAGACTGAAGGTAGAGATTATTATAAATATTATGATTTTTTTTACAACATGAAGATATAATAATCATTTAAAAATGTTTATATAATGGTAAATGTTACTGTAAATAAACTATATATTTACAGTATTGATTTTCTACTTCAACAAGCACTCAAAGCGCTTTACAGTATATGCCCACTCACCTATCACAAACCGGAGGCGAATCATCATGCAAGATGCCGATCGGTTGTCCAATGGCACCTCTACCACCTGCGCCACCACCCTACTTTTAATACATTCTGTTACGCTTACTTACATACAGTTTTGAAGTCAATGAAATGGCTCATAAGTGGTATATTATATCTCTTTTGGTCACCTCTATAGAGCATGTAGTATACAGCTATTACACTTGCAGGATTCTACAGCTATTACACTCGCAGGATTCTACAGCTATTACACTCGCAGGATTCTACAGCTTCACTGGCAGGATTCTACAGCTATTACACTCGCAGGATTCTACAGCTACACTGGCAGGATTCTACAGCTATTACACTCGCAGGATTCTACAGC
>JAGFZM010004346.1:19714-32466 GCA_017657215.1 Limnothrissa miodon
AGAACTTGAAGATAGCAAAAAAGTTGAGAGAAAAGGAACTTAAGGTTCTGAGGAAGCAGGAAAAGCAAGAAGCGAAGGAAGAGAAACGCATGATGAAACAGATCAAGGAGGAGGAGAAGAAGATGGCAAAGATGATGGCTAAACAACAAAGAATGCAGAAGAAAGAGAGGAGTGAATGAAAAAAAAAAATGGCCCAATATAACAAAACTAAAGAGAGAATCGCATCAGCAATAGATTGCAAAGGGAAAGAGAGCGAGAGAGAGAGAGAGAGAGAGAAATGTATCTGAATGAATATGTTGAATATGAGAACATGTTGTAGCAGCAACCATTTTAAACCATGGCTGTATTAAGACAAACTAATATTCACAGATGGCTGTAACGACAGTAACTTTGTACTAACTGTATAAATTGTTCCTATGGCCAAAACTATGACAGTGTAGAATGTACATGAATTTTAGATGAAACAATAAAAACACTTTTCTTATTGTTACTGATCTATGAAATGTATGAATAAAATGTATGAATATGAAAGTATGAATAAAACATGTTTTAAATGAAATCCTCTATTGTCAAGTGTTCAGACAGACACCTATTCTTCCAGCTAAATAAAAGCCCATTAACCCAAAAAGAATACAGACTGAACGACGATAGAAAACAACCAATATATCAGTGAAGCAGTCTGAATATTCATCAGATTCAAAGTATCCAGCTATCTACTAAAAATGGCCATTAGGAGTTGCAGTTATGAATACAACAGAACTTAATGCAACAGTAGGCTACTAGGCCTTGAAGACAACATAAAACTGAGAGGATTCCATGTAGCTCCTTAATAGAGGTACACAGCAAGAGCATCACAGCTCACATTTGTACAATAATAAAGAG
The DNA here is from genome assembly GCA_017657215.1 of Limnothrissa miodon. NCBI lineage: Eukaryota > Metazoa > Chordata > Actinopteri > Clupeiformes > Clupeidae > Limnothrissa > Limnothrissa miodon. Next base: position 20,597 of record JAGFZM010004346.1, read on the forward strand.
ACATCAGACCTTTGTTGTGAGGAGGGGAGAAGAGAGAACATCTAGCGGAGGAGAGAGATTATTTTCACAGAGAGTGAGCACAAGAGAGTTCCATAGTGGAGGAGAGAGAGCATCTCAGGAACTGCTGACTCCAAACACACAGGAAAAAATGTCTTTTTATGGTTGGTATGAGAAGTGCCGTGGCAGTAATATTAAGGTACGGAGTACATACTTCTTAATTACCATTGAATAGCATTAGTAGTTTCTTTCTGAATTGGCAGTGTCTTGTGCCCCTGGGGATTGTGTGGATTATCTGTTCTTGTTTACTGACGTTCGAGTGTCCCACATACGCTGTTCGCAGTGTGTAGGAGACATTTGCATATTCCCCCGTGAACTACATGCACATCGTTTTTCTAATTGATTGTTTGTTTGTTTGTAAGCCTGTTGTAGTGTTCGAATGGCTACAATTAATGGCCGAAGAACGAAGAATGCGTTTCCCAGAGTCGCTCTTAACTTAGGAACATCTTTCACTAAGAAGGAAACGTAAGATCGAGCTGACCCACTCTTAACAGCCTTCTTAGCGGTCAAATGCTCACTGAGCATAGCCTGCCACTAGGGGCGTGTAGACTTCTAGGCTTTAGTGATCAAGCTGCGTCAAGGAAATGTATAGCTGTGGACCACTGGCGCAATAAACATAGGCTAATAGTAGAGAAGAAAAAAATATATTTATATATACATACATAAATACAATAAATATATAAATATATTTATACATACATAATACATAAAAAAAACAATCAACATCCCTGTGGCATTTCACAGATATCAAGGAAACAGATGTTTATTGAACACAGCTGAACCTAATATAGACAGGCTTCAATTGCTACCCTATATAAAGGCGTTGCTAAAGAACGCATGTGTGAGAAACCATGGCTGCAATACAGCACATTCTCGCTGCAAACCAACGGCGTCACCGACCTTGGTCCCACACCGTTTATGCATACATGCGTCAGAACTTCTCCCCGCTTGACGTGCTGTCAGACCGGCATGTAATGGAGAAGTACCACCTGTCCCGTGCGACAATCCGACAGCTGCTTACTCTCATCCAGAGAGCAACCCGCTGCAATTTCGCACTCAGCCCAGAGGTGCAGTTCCTGGCTGCTCTGTGTTTTTACGCAGTGGGGAGCTTCCTGGAGGTGGTGTGGGACGGAACCGGCCTCAGCAGGGCGTCTGTGTCCCGGAGTGTGGCAGCGGTCACACCTATTCTCCTGCGCCATGCCCGAGCCCATATTAAGATGCCCACCACACGGGACAAGGTCTGCCAGGCCCATGAGGGGTTCCACGCTGTAGCTGGGATCCCCCGGGTGATTGGTGTGGTGGACGGCACCCTTATTCCCATTCTCAATCCCTCCCTTGGGGATCCATGCTGGAACAGCAGGAAGCACTATGCGGCCATCAACACACAGGTGGTGGTGGATCACAACGGCCTCATCAGCGACATCGTCGCCAGATGGCCAGGAGGCACACATGATAGTTTCATTTGGGCCAACTCCGCTGTGGGGCAGAAGGCTGGCAGAGGAGAGTTCTCTTAGGGGACAGTGGCTACCCTCTCCGGAGTCAACTCATCACGCCATTCTCCAACCCAGCAACACCGCAGGAGGAGAGATTTAATGAGGCCCACACACGCACCAGGACGAGGGTTGAACAGGTGTTCGGCACGTGAAAGTCCCGCTTCAGATGCATACATCGCTCGTCCGGGGGGCTGCGCTTGTCTCCGCTCAAGTGTTGCAAGGTTATAGTTGTCACCGCCATGCCTCACAACATTGCAGTGTGCGTTGGCGCCGAGGAGCCGCCTCCTGTGAATGATGAGGACAATCAACAAGAGGACGAAGCCCTGAACCCTCAGCATGTGCGAGCAGTGCTCCACCAGGCCGGTGCCCGGACCAGGCAAGAGCTCGTCAACCTCTTCTGAGATCAACCACAGCCCCTACCCCTTCACCACCAGTCACCAAGCACTCATCAGTCAATAAACCCACAACCACCACACCACTCATATCAACTAAGGCCTGATATGTATCATTTACCCATATTATCTGATTTGGAGGGGGTGATATTCAGACTTATATCAGACATGCCGTTTGAGAAAATAATGAAAAAAATGCATATAAATTAAACAGAACACTGACATAACAAAAAATCTAAAAACAGTATAACAAATAAACAATGAGACATGGGTTGCTATGGTGATGGCGCTGTACGATGGCTGCCGTTAGCCGTACCTCCACTTTATTTTTCACCCTCTCTGGGCTTTTTATGTTTTTCTTTTTCATTTCTGGCACTGTACTGTAGCCTACAGGGGGGCTTGAATGTCACTTTGTTTGGTTCGGCGGAGTCTCTGTGAGTTTGGAGGAGCTTGTTGGTTTTGGACATTTTTTTTTGTGAAGTGAGTGTGTTCACTTTGATTGATGCGTTCCGACCGACCATCGTTTTCTCTGTGTGCCCTGCCATCTTTGTGGAGCTTGGAGGAGGTCCGGCAGACCCGTCGTGAGTGTTGGATGTGGAGGGCTGCGGAGGTTGCCTATGGAGTGGAGGACAGGAACTCACGCGAGGGCCGTGTTTGGAGGAGGGCGGCGCTGCCTGCAGATCGGCTGCTGTCCAGTGGTCTCCGACGCAATGTCATCCCCTACTTGGTGTCGTTCCTGTGTCCCGACTTCAGCTGCGAATCCACGACCTCAAAGTCATCTCAGCTCGCCTTCTACATGGATCCTGAGTCCTGTTTGTTTGAATGAACTATTTATGTACAGTGGCTAAATGGCAATGGCTATTTATTTTGTTTTCTTCTTTCCCTTTATCCATCTTCTCTGCAATGCAATTTCACTGCATGTTTTGCGTTAGTGACTCATGTATGTGACAAATAAACTCCTTGAATCCTTGATTCCTATGTTTTAAGGTGTGGTAAACCCAATTATGACAATGCCATTACTGTAAAAGGGCAAGGTTTAGGCATTTCCCATATCACATTTTCACACACATTGTATAATTCGAGCCCACAACACTAATCGTCATCTGAATCCTCATCAAAGGAATAGGATTGTTCCTCATCAGCAAATTGATCCTTCTTGTTTTTACCTCATTTCATTGATGTTGGTGATTCTGGACTTGGAGATGTGTATTTGGTGTGTGAACTCCTGTAAGGCTGCATACAACTCAGGTGTTATTGTCCAGTCTGCCCCAACCTTTTGTTTTCTTTCTTCTGAAGAAGTTTTAAGGCTGATACTTTTCCACGACCTGGAAATGCACTTACAGTGTCGCAGCCTGTGAATGCGTGTAAACCAGGCAAAGCCTGACAACTGTGAACCCAGACCACGAGCGAGTTGTGAGATGTTTATGTAATTGGTGCAATTCTTTGTTCCTGTCTTCAGGAACATGTGTGTGCGTCACTGGTAGCCAGGCTTATCACTAAGACATCAGTGTCATCAGACACAAGGATGACAGATTTGTGACCAGTCCTTGAAGCATGGCAAGCATGGAGTAGCATACGGGTGTCAGCCTCTTCCTGAGTGGACGACAGGTCTGCTACCTTGTGAACTCCCTGTTGGGTCAACTTGTAACACTGATCTTTGGTTGTAGTGTACAGAACCTTTTCACCGAGTCTTGTTCTAGACCAGGGGTGCCCAACCATTTTTTAACCAAGATCTACTTTTGAAATTGATGGTATGCCGAGATCTACCAAGTCAAAATACAAGGCCATATTTTTTTTTTATATTCTGAATGCCAACAGCCTCCACAATCACTTCTTTTACCACTTCATTGAAACACATGCAGAGAGGAAATGCTCAATGTGTTAGTGTAGGCCTAGCCTAAATATTGATCCTTTATGAGAAACTTTCAAGGCTTGCATGATTTGGAGTCAAAACAGTTGATTACATGCCAGTCAAAATGTCAATCCAACAAATTTATGCAATGAATGCAACCTGCATCCTAATACAAAGACCACTACTGCTTTTTTTGTACAGCTCTACGTAACTTGTTTCAGAAAAAAACAAGGTTATGCATAACCTTCTACGTAGGCTAGTATAAAGTGAAACCAAGACTGTGTCGACAGTTAATTGAGGCTTAGAGCAGAAGCAGACGAAAACTGTTTTGTTTACCAGATGTAGCCCAACTTCAGGTGACGTTAGGCCTATGTCAACTTCATGTCATTACGTTAGCATTTCATTCGTAGCTATCTGAGGTATGCTAGCTGGCTCATGTATAGAAACTGAACTGGCCAAATGCACAATGGAATTCAACTGACAGCTACTCATTTAAGCATGTCTTTGCATTTAAGCACCTCTTCACACATACCTTGTCTGTCTGCTTCTATCTCGCTGTGTCAACCTCAATATAGTGTACCAGCGTGCGGTGTTCTGTTTGACAGCCTCAACAAACGTCTGGAAAAAGTAGCCGACTGGAAAGTAGCCACGTAACATTAGTGTTCTAGAATCTCTGATCGCAACTTTTCTAAACTTTGATAGGTCGTTCTTTTATCGGGAAAACCAGGCAGCCAATTAGGTTACACAAAACTCATTGTTTTACTAATTGTTAGAACAATAGTTTAGCCTAATTAATTACACTTAACTGAAAAGCGTGAAAAAAGGTTAGTTGCTTTTGATGTCATAATGCTGCATGAGCTTATGTGCTCAGCCCCGGCCCAATTTAACCCCTGGCTACACAACATTTCTCGTGATCGACTGAAACTCCGCCTGGGATCGACTGGTAGACCAGGATCGACTGGTTGGGCACCCCTGTTCTAGACTGTTCATTGCTGCACTCTTTGAGCAAGAAGGTGGCAAAATTTGTTTTGTTATTGTTGCTTTGTAGGAGTTTATTACATTGTTGAACTCTGTGCCCTGCAGTGATCTGTTTGACCTCTGTACCTGAGTCTGCACCTCTGGCCACTCTCTCCATGTGTTTGATAGAAGTGTCATTATATACATCAAAAATAATGTCAACACGGGTGCTGTGACTTGCTTCAGCTAGCACACTGGACAAGGCATAGTCTGCAATATCAGCAAATGTCTTGCCATAACTGTTCATCTTCTGAACAAGTGCCATGCCATCTATCACGCAGGTGGAATTTATTGGCATTGATTCAGCAACACATGGGAACTTGAGCAGTTGCTTGGCAAGTGAGGATTTGCAAGTCTTCCTCACATTGCCATCTGGTGAAGCAAGAGCCAATGGAAGTGGTCCAAGGGGATGAGATAACACCTCCTTCAGGTTGAGCTGTCTACTCTGTGCAATCAGTATCATATGGGCAAAAATTTGATTATCAGCTTTGAGGATAACTTCTTTATTCCCAGTTTTGCATGTCTTTGCCTTTCCTTGCATTGAGGAGAACATTTTCAGCTTCATCTTGGAGAGTGGTGCATGGAACTGCTTTGCAGGAGGATTACTCTCAACACGCTCAGCAGAGAATGTTCTGTGGGCATTCTCGCCAATGGTGTATGCATTCAGAAGGTCTTCAGCAACATCTGCTGGTGGTAGACAGAGAAACAAGGGACTCACCACCTGCAAATGGATAAGCATACAGTTTCTTGTAAGCCTCACTTTCAGCCAGGCGATAATGACTATCGTCATTGTCAATGGATTCTGCTTCATCTGAGTGCAATGAAGCCTTGGAAGTGTACTGACGGTAACAAACACGATGGTAGTGTGCCTCAGCAGCAACAATATCCCTTTAAGTAATTTCTAGCATGTCGGTATCATTTCTCCTTATTGCTATGTTGCGTAGTTTTTCATCACAGTAACTCTGCATTTGACCTGAGGCTCTCTTGTGTGACTGCCTTTTTTATACTTGTCCTGCATTTTGCGAAATATGCAAATCCTGTCATATACTTTGGATGTTTTATTTGAGACTAGGGAACCACGAGCCATCTTTCTGGGTGGCTCAAAGCTGTCCGGTTCATTGCATGATGGTTCTCCAGGACTTTCTTTTCTCAACCTATCCAGAGTCTTCTTGTGGATAAAGGTGCTCCTACATACCCTGTGATAGTACACATCAGGAACATCTACATTATTGTTACCTAGGCTCTCTGCTACCTTGAGAACAGGTTCAAACCCACGCACATGTGCAGCTTCAAGCAAACTCTTCCACGATGCTATGTCTTTGACCTTTGTCAGACCTACACCAGGATCCTCATCACTCTCTGAAGTATGGAGAATGCATGAATGAGAATGAGATTGACTGATTTTCACCATGTGCCGGGATTCTAAAGAACTATCTTCTCTACTTGTCATTTTCGGTATTCAAAAATTTAAGTTGCAGTCGTTCACAAGTGCTAAAACACTAAACTCCTGCAAGTAAGGAAGGATAGGCCTGTACTACAGAATAGGACTGTATTACACCAATTGGCCTGTTGGCACGTTAGCTGTGACTGTGTGTGTGTGTCAAACAATGTTACGGTGCATTTCCACTGTGCGCGAATTTCGCCCACCTCTCATTGAAAATGAATAGGGGGCGAATTTCGCCCTGTTGTGGGTGAATCGCCAAGGCAGGCGAATTGAAGTTGGCGAATTTTTAACTTTATGCTAATTTGTGCCGGGCGGTAACCAATCAGACAACTGTGTGTCTTGACGAGGGCGGGAGAAACAAAAAATTGCAAACAGTATGCCCAGGGAGTTTTCTACATAAAAACGTATTTGTTTCATTAACCGCAGTTTGTGTGTAATCGTGTCCGGTTGTGTTTAATATGCAGTTTGTGTGTAATCGTGTCCGGTTGTGTTTAATATGATACTCACATGTTATCAAGACAACTAGAACACTGTAGGTTAGAAAATTAACAGTTCCAACTGAAGTTAGCCGAACGCTATACATAGCTAACGTTGCTGCACACTGATGGCCCAAAATGTGTTATGGAACAAAGATTGGTGTCAACACAAAAATAATTGCAGAACACATTGCCGTTTACAGGTCACACGAACATATTTGGGGTAAATTCATCACTGTAAATTTATCCAGAAGCTTCCCACAGTTTAGTTTAGGTAACCTTCTAGGCTAACTTTAGCGCGCCTTCTGTTGGCAGTTGGTGGGCAGCCTACTGTAGAATATTGCTTTCTACGACCAGTAAACGTCATGTTGCCTTGGCCACTCCCAACGGCAAAATATGATATATGATATATATATATTCGCCAAGTGAACGCTGTGTGGAAACGTACCGTTAGTGTATGAGTTGTGTCTGTGTGTAACAGAGAGATAAAATGATACTGTGTGTGAGAGAGAGATGGATAAATGGTTACAATGTTCTATTCAGAACCAGACACCAATTGGCCTGTTAGCACATTAGCTGTGACTGTGTGTGTCTATCAATGTTAGTGTATGAGCTGTGTCTGTGTGTGAGTGTGAGAGAGAGATAAAATGATACAATGTCTGTGTGTGTGTGAGAGAGAGAGATGGATAAAGTGATACAATGTCCTTTTCAGAACCATTTGGCCTGTTAGATAAATAGATAGATACTTTATTGATCCCCAAGGGGAAATTCAAGGTCCCAGCAGCTTAAAAAACACACACACACACACACACACACACACAACATATACTGCAGTGTACACAGGATGATAAGAAGCAGATCATCAAAACAACATGACTAGATCAACATTAGTAAAAATAACAATAGAATACAAATACTATGGGTAGAGATGCTCATGAATGCACAGTATGGGGTGTGTGTCAAGGTAGTTGAAAATGAGTTCAGTAGTGCAATAGTGCAAGGTTAAAAGTCTATTGACCAGCAATAAATCTGTGCGTATGTAAAAATGGACAATAAAAAAAATAAAAATAAGCATAGCAATTTAACACTTCTAGTATAAGTATATGGATAATAAGATCAAAATAAAAATAGCCTAGTAATATAAAATCTATAAAGTCATATACAGGTTCATGCATCAATCAAGTATCAAGTTACAGTGTGAGGAGGAGTTGTGCATGTGTACTAATGTAGCCAGTAGGGTCCCTAGTCAGTGTCAACAATACACAATATTGTAGAAAAATGTCTTGTAAGTGTATAAGAGGGTTAAGGTGCTGATAGACTATGCTGAGAAGTCCAACTCTCCTTTTCCTTTCAGTGAAGCATTGTTAGCTGTTAACTGTTAGCACGTTAGCTGTGACTGTGTGTGTCTATCAGTGTTAGTGTATGAACTGTGTCTGTGAGTGAGAGAGATAAAATGATACAATGTATGTGTGTGTGTGTGTGTGTGAGAGAGAGAGAGAGAGAGAGAGAGAGAGAGAGAGAGGGATGGATGAAGTGATACAATGTTCCTTCAGAACCAATTGGCCTGTTAGCACGTTAGCTGTGACTGTGTGTGTGTGAGAGAAAAAGATATGGATAAAGTGATACAATGTTCTTTTCAGAACCAGACACCAATTGGCCTGCTAGCACGTTAGCTGTGACTGTGAGTGTGTGTGAGCAAGAGAAAGAGAGACAAAAGCAAAGAGATAATACAATACAATGTTCTTTTCAGAATCAGTGTATTTGTGAGAAAGAAAATTGATAAACAAAATAACTAAATAGTAAGCAGTGAATAGTGTGTGTGTGTGTGTGAGTGCGTCTGAGTGAGTCAGTTTGAGAGAGAAAGAAGTTTTGTGTGTGTGTACTTCACCACCAAACGGAGGTTAATGTGGCACACAGTCAAGTATATTTAATTGCAAATAAATATTGAACATGAAGCGAAATATTGTACGAGCAGCAAATTCAAACTGAGCGGGCGAGTCAGAGAGTGAGTTCTGACACAGAAGAACCGTCTTTATATTCAACAGGCAGAGAGGACACCGTTGGTGGAATTTTGAATTATTAGCCAATAGACTTGTGGGCCACACCCCTTCAATGGGGAGGAGTCAACAAATCCATAGTAAGCATCACTGAAGGTTCTTGATCGAGAATCAAAAATATTTTCTGTCATCGTTGTATTCTGTTTTTATTCACTTTTTGTTTTAATTTATACATTACAAGCTCATTATTTATACACTTTATTTCTGACTGGCTACTATTATATGTTTAAACTGCTTAAACTGCAATGATAATTTTAAGGTGGCCTCATCCAATATACACATCTCAAGTTTGACATTTATCCAAATTAGCGCCTATTTTAGTAAATTAAGCTTCATTTGCATTTTTAGCCATTACTTTTAAGAAAACCTGCAATACAAGCAATACTTGTCTTAGTGTATGTGATAAACTGAGAATGTTTTGTGGTGATATATGAAAGTTTATTTTACCCCATTAACCAGTATTTTCTCGTCCGAGAACAAGGCATTCATTTTTTAACGGAATTCCCATGAAAGTGGGGACCTGATATAAAATGTGGTGGATATGTATTAAAGACCCTTTGAACTATCTAAATGCTGAAAATGCTGAATAACAACTTTTTCTAAAAAATATTTATCTCTTTATTTACTTTGAACTGGACATATCGACAAATTATCCAAGGGGTAATAGGCTACACTACTGTTTCTGTCTTTGAAAAAACGCCATGTCTGATATAAGTCTGAATATCACCCCCTCCAAATCAGATAATATGGGTAAATGATAGGGTCATGCCAGTATTTCAGTGTTTGGATTTTGTTTCTCTGATGCTCCGTGGTGCCACAGGATTAAAAGACAAAAGAAGTATGTATGAAATGGCAGGAAAATGTGTGTGATTGAAAGTTTGAGGAGCTCCAGGGTTGGCTGTACTTATCCATAATGTTCACAAAACGAAAGCTCAGTCTCCCCTTTAAAATGATACCAAACAAAAAAAATAAAAATATTCTGATATGTCCAATATAGATTTTCAGTGTTCTGCTTGATTTATACACCTTTTTATCTCAACCTTAGTTTACATAATGTGGGATAACTCGAAACAGCTACTCTTGTCAGATGGCCATCATACATCATTGAAAAGCTGAGATTCCAGGCTTTCAGAAAATGTATGGTGGCCTTTGCCACCTTTTCGGTAACGGTTTCCATATTTTGAGGCCCTGGCTTATGGTCTATGAAGGCTGAAATAAATAGACAGAACTAGTTCTGGTTCTGACTAATATATCTCTCTCTCTCTCTATATATATAAGTTTTATTGCATTACTAAAAAATATTAAATAGGGGCTAAGCAACATTCTGTTTTTCTCTCCCACGAGCTCCCTCTAAAGACCACTGTATGGCATTGTATTGCACTGCATTCTATTGGAGGCGGACCGCGCTGCTGAACATTGCAAGTGCTGTATCTACCGCTATAGGCCACGGTGCCGTATTCTACACCATTCGTTCGCCGTGTAATGCCTAATTTTAGCATCCTAAACAGTATGAAACGGATTAATTAAATGAAAAATGTTGCATAGTGGGCCTTTAAAGGTCTCCTTCCAAAATAAACCGTTTAAGACTTTATTTTTACACATTACCATAGGTCGGCCCAAGTTGTACTTCTGTGCTCAACTTCAAAATGCTATCCTGCCCCAGTAGTCTGTATTCGCCTGTGATAGAAAACTGCCGGGAAAAACGATTGAATCGGAAAAGCCGTGCAAGCCTACGTCACTTTGAACATTAGCTATGCAGTTAGCCCGCCCTCAAGAAAACGTTAGGCTGCCTGCAGACAGACCCACTAGAGGGAGCGTCACAGTGTTGTTAGCCAATCAGAGGCGAAACATTTGCATATCATTAATATTCATAAGAATCCTCTCGAGCTATCCCTGCTCTCTTTTTCAACTAACTAAAATGGCTTGAAACAAGACAACCACAGCATATTTTTGTCGAAACCAACTCTCATGACATTATTTTAGACAAGAGACCACCACAAAATTAATGAAAATACAATGCAATGAGACCTTTAAGTATATTCTACTAATTTGTAGACATAGTCAAACGTGCTAATAAGTTTTGTATAATAAGTCATGACCACACCTTTTTTGAGTTGGGAAGCTTAGCCAACTTCAACAGATCAGTAGCAGTTGCATGACGTTTTTAGTAAAATTCAGAGCTTCAGCCAACGTTTGTTCTCTGAACATTGTGTATATGCAGAGGCGTCGCTAGACGATTTTTACGAGGCTTCAGCCCGGGGTAATTTGAGTTTGGTAAACATTTTTGAATGCTTCATTTAGAACTACACAATTCTTTATAGCCCGATGTACAATAGTCGAGTTGTAAAATCAAACCAGGGGGGATGGTAGAATTTTTCGTTTATCGGACATATTTTGTGCTGATGAACTGTGTACACTTTTTTTATTGTTGTTAAAGCGAAACATAATGAATATGCCGGTGTTTTTTGTCCGAAAACATGCATGGTGTGGATGTTACACGTCATTGATCCTGTCATCACACACTGTAGCCTAACCCTTGAGTGTCACACAGACACAGCAACCTGGGCCATCAGAATTTCTAGGATCTTATCAGGAGGCAGTAATCACACAACTAGCTGGTTTCAATAACTTGGATATTTAAAGAATTATGTACAGAAATACAAAGCTGAGAAGTTTATGTTCAAAGAATGATAAAATAAAAACATGAAATCAATATCAGGCCTACCTTCAAACCTGATGAATGCCAGAAACACGAGCTAACGTCAATTAACGTCAACTAAATCAAAATTAACATGAACACAACTCAGCTAGCTTGCTAAATAGAGAGGCAAGCGTTAGATAGACTCCAAATTAACATTCATTAGCTCTTTTGTTATTGTTAGTATGTCCTAAATTACATGTTTGATTCATAAAAAGTGTGACTGATATTTCTGACTCTTGACTTAACGTTACCTCCTGAAACGCCACTTCTCGCTCTCTCAAGAAGTCCCTCAGATCGAGCTGTCCACGTCGCTTGGCCATGATGTTAAAATCAGAAGTTCACAAAACCCTGTATTCAAACATTAGCCTACCGCCACTGTTC
>JAGFZM010004347.1:0-10686 GCA_017657215.1 Limnothrissa miodon
ACATTGCATTGGACATGGTAACTTTTTAACTACCTTTCTAGATGATAACAGATTTTTTAATTTTGTTTCAAAAACCATTTAATTCCTTTGAAATACGCTACAAAACTATATATAGTCAATGGATGGAGAGAGTTAGAACAAGTGTTGATGCATGGTATATATGAAAGGTTTGGCAGTTTGACAAGACTGAACAGTTATATCCTAACCAAACATGGAGCATACGGCTAGTCCACATCCTAAAATGGACAGTACAGGATACACCTATTCTAAAGCTTCCAATAGAAAGTTCTGTGGCCAGTAGGTTTTGAAGAGGAGGGGTGGGCGTTCTGTCTGTGACAGGATATTAAGGCTGGATATTCCATTTGCTATTGAAGCAGAGGTCACCACAGGGCTTTGCTCTCAGCCACGTTTTCTCTTGTATTCACTCAGCGTCCATAGAGAGGGGTCCTGGTCAAACAGCCTGGCTATAGATTTAGGAGGTGATTAGGCTGCTCTAGCTCCGCTGGCAGAGCCGGGGTGTGAAGGAGAGGTGAGAAAGGGAAATCATTAAAAGATCCAGCCAGGGTTCAGCCTGCTGAAGGGAAGCGGCCGCCAGCGCGGAGGAGCCGCCTGCTGCCTGCAATGAAGAGGGATGGAGGAGAGATCCTGTCAATAGGGACACCAGCTGAATGATTGCTCTCTTTCCCTCTCTCTCTGTGTGTGTGTATGTGTGTGTGTGTGTGTGTGAGAGAGAGAGAGAGACACTGTGTGGGCAAATAGGTAAAGGACACATCGAGCTGCCTGGTTGCATATTACAATGGCTAAACAGGGACAGAGCGTAGGGTGATTGTATGTGTGTCCTCAGTGCATACATTATTAATATAGCCTCCTCTGCATGCACGCCCACTAATGCCATGTTGGTAGTGTCCTACCCCAGCGGCATGATATTAACAGAGAGGCAAGTCTGGACTGGAACCACCGTGACTGACGTGTGTTTACCACTGTGGAAGAGTGCTCTCAGTTCCCCTAAATCTAGGGAGGATTTCAACACAGTGCCCTAGTTTGTTTTGTCTAATAGAAAAACAACAACGCCACCCAATAAAACACTTGTTACAGAATTTTGAAGTTGTCCAGATTGAAGAGTACCTATTTAGCCTAGTGTGAGTGTGTTATTATATTGCTTATTGGTTTTTATGTTAAAAGTGACTGACTGTATTACTGGATCTTTGTAATGGATTTGGTGAATGTGAATAAGGAACTGTTACGAAACAAATAGGACCTATTTATCAGGTCTGCACACAACTGTAATAAACTATGTGCAAGCGGTTTGCAACAAGATGTTCTTTACAAACCACAGCTGGCAAGACAGCCAGCGGCACAGACAACTGAGTTTACCTCAGCAGATACAGTATAAGGCTGTCTAACACAAAAAGATAAATATTGGGATTAGATGTAATTGCTGTGAGTGTAGGTGTCGCAGGACTGACAAAAGGCATGATAAGAATCCGTATTCTCACACAGTGTGGTGCTGGTAATATTGGTAAAATTGCATGTAAAGTGATGAAAGCATGGGCATGCAGTTATCAGCTTGTCAATTCTCAAACCGTATTCCTATTTCTGTTTGGAAGGATGTTGGACACACAGGATAAAACAACCCTTTGTCTTTGTACCAATGTTTCATTAAAAGAATGAAAACTCTTATCAAAAAGACCAAAGGTGCTACGAAGAGGGCTTTAATGAATTCTATTTTAAGCAGCAACAAATAAGTGCTATCTTGGGGACTACTGTAGTCAGCATGGTATGTACTCATGTACTCAGATCACAGCCAATCAATTTTGAGGGCAACTGCTTGGTAAATTGCCACCTTTAGCATTGACCACCTTTACTGTAACAATCCAAATGGAAAATAGACCTAAAATACAAAAATTTCTTTTCAAATGAGCATAGGATCCATAGGGATATGTTTGTCCCCTCCTATATTTATCAATATGTTTTGCCTCCTCACTAATCATTAAAACTTAAGATTATATGATTACAAGAGTATTGGCTGATTTCAGTATACATAGAAGACCGCCTTATTAGGCCTAATTATTATTAATAATAGCTGCATTCCATTCACATGAACACATTGGCTATATTGCCAAAAAGTAAATTCACCTACACAAAGATAACTATACTATTAACCTTGTTCTGACATATAGAGCACATATTTAACAACTTAATGCCATACCTTAACTTCCTACACTAACTGACCGACTGACTTTAGTCTCTAACTCCATTTGCTTCTACACCACTAGCATAACTCCCTAGTCCCAGCCCTACTCAAGTTGGCCAATTAACTTATGATGTTGTTAATGTATTTTACTTCACATTGAATTATATTGCACTGTTTTGAAAAGAACAGACAGGACAAAGAAAATAAGAAAAAATTGCCCCATGGTATGTCAGACAAACCACAAACAAAGCACTTACAGTAACAGTGCCAAATCAGAATATTACTACTATATGTGATAATCAAAGTAATCAAAATTTCCTTTCAACACAATATCCTGTCTAAGAAAAAGTAAGGATGTGACACTCTATTTAAATTACTTTAAGCTGCAATGAGTTTATAAAAATGAATCTTTAAATTAAGCAACTCCCTTTTAAACTCCCAATATTCAGCTGGTTCCCATAGGATGGTAACAACAAGCCCTTGTCAACCTGTAGCAAACCTTGATTTGTTTACACCCACCAGTATGAAATGAAATGATTATTTTGATGTCCTCAAGTAAGGCAGAAAATTGAAAATTGAAAATGATCAAAATCAACGACTGCTTTACTTTCTGTATCTGCTCAACCATTTAAACTTTACAATTTCTGTCCTTCCCTTAGGCAGACACTTTATTTCTAATTCCCTCACAGCTGCACATCACAATGTGTTTTTTTTAAATCATTTGAAACCAATTTTATGTTTCTAGGCAAAGGGGTTTTCAAGTTATAAACTTTTGAATATCAGTAGACCCTCTTGTTTACAAAAAGTCTCTATGGGAATTTACATAGGGGTCCCAATCAAAACGCATAAACATATTTTTCAAAAATGTATATTCAAAAATCATATTTTTGGTCTTTTTACTTCAAATTTTTTGTATAACAGGTTGAGAGATGGAGTTAGGACTTATATTTTTTATTTGGGGGTATCATATGGATGGTACCTTCATATCTTAGTTAGTTCATAGACATTTGAAATGAGCAGAAAAAAAACTTTGTTCCAACCTCTATAACTCTGTGTCCATATGTCACAGAAACATACATATTCCTCTAGAAAAAACTTGAGGGTGTCACCTTTCCAATGGTATGAGGCACATCCCTGAGTCTAAAACTATGTAGGAACTGTCAAGCTTTCAATTTGGATTTTCAATTTGAAATTCTTACCACTAGAGATCCAATAGACAGACAAGACAGGACAGACAAAGCAAGTGTACAGGTACAGCAGAAGACATGTTCTAACCCCTAGTAGCAGTATGTACACTCGAAGACCTTCAATGTTTTTTATCAAAGGGTGTGGGATGGTGCAGCGTTATTTTAACGGTCACTGGTTCAGCAGCCCTTGGCCTCCAAACTCTCCTTTGGTCATGGTCATGGTCCTTTTTAAAGAAAGACATTAGGAGTTGTAATGGACTCTAAAAATGTATGCCTTATTACTTTCATACAGTCCTTTGTACTTTGTTGCTGCAAGGAACAAATAACCATCAGTGAGAATGCAGCAAGGGCACGAGAGGCGTGCAACATCAAGATTTTATTAGTTGTTCATGCTGCCTGTAGCCTTCCTGCAATTTGTGGCTATAATGAAGGCTAGAATAATGAACTATAATTTTCAGCTCAGGTGAGCAATAAAAAAGAAAACATTCATTTTATTGCACTGCTACAGTGCTTTTCAGTGCAAACCCTGGAGAGTTTGATATGGTAGTGAATGACTGTTGAGATATGTGGAATATGTGGATAATATGACCTCCAACTCGAGAGGCAGAAGTGATGCATTCCTTTCATTGCACTGTAAGTACCCTAAGACTGCCGTTCCCTGAAAAATTAATTTCTTCAAAACTATTTCACATTGCCTGAGTGAGGAGTGAAAACCAGAATCAGCTTCAATTTATAATGACCACGGCTAATTGAAGTCTTTGCAGGCAATTGTGTAAAGTTATTAGTCTGTTAGTCTAATCTCTATCTCCCTATTTGGAAGAGCACAGAAAAAAAAGATTGCAAATATGATCAAATTGGAGTGAACATTTTTATAACCAGTAAGTGTGCAGTAAGTGAAGTCCACTGATTTGTGGAAAAGAGTCTCAGTTTAAAGAATCTCTGCTTAACCCTGCCTACCCAGTCTGCTCTAATGGAGTGATGATTAAGCCAACACTCATTGGGGGTCATTCACCAACCATTAAAGATGGCATGACTTTTGCAACCTATAGTACTGTTCAGTCATGTGAGCTTAACCCAACCAGACTCTTCTCTGGTGCTCTCCCCCCACCCTCCTACAAACACTGTTCTCCTCCAGATAACTATGCTGGTATTTACACAATGATGTACATCAAAAGGACAAAGGTCTCGTAGGACCAAATGATTTGAGTTGTTCTGCAAGGCTAATTGAAACGTGACTATACAGCATCCTTGTAAATTGGAAGACCAGACATGACCAGGCATCACTCATTTCAGAGCACCTGACGGATTAATTAGTCTGGAACACTCGAGAAGAGATGCCATGATGATTAAAACCAAGAGCTCTGAAGGAACGCTGACATACACTAGCAAAATACCAAACCAGATATTAAAACCTGCACAGATTACACTATTGGGAATATATAATACGGGACATAATTATGAATAGCATGCAGCTATAGCCCATCGTTTCTACTTAATCTTTATGCCAGAAGCCTAATTGGCACATTGTTATAGAGTGGAAATCTAAAAGTGGTGCTTTCAAATACATTTGCTTCATTTGCTATGTCCTTGAATACCAGGTAGGTTCCAGTTGTGTCTGTATCTGATATACTGGAGACAGGTGCAGGGTCAATGAAAATGCATTGCTGTTTGTTCCTCTTACTGCATTATCCAGTTGCATTATCCAGTGGCATAAGGGCTGGCCCTTAGTACATACACATTAGAATACACATGGAAAATCATTTTAGTGTAAATACAACAATTTAAGGGCCAATGTCACGGCTTTGATTTGGGGTTGCTTAGCAATCAGACTCCCAGGGCACATTGCAGAATTACTACAAGAGGCACAATATTGTAGCCTGGCCATGCCTTCCTAGACGCTTCCGTTCCATTATAATCTCCCTGTGCAGGTCTGGATTTGATCCTGTTAAGATTGGTGTCTCATTGAGTTGTAAATACAGAAGAATCTAGAATCTAGAATGCATCTAGAATCTAGAATTGTATCAGCCGTGGGATGATACAATCTTTTTAAACTTAAAGGTGTAGCCAGTGAGTAAATGTGGTTTGTAAACACTTTTTATACTATAAAAATAATATCTCCTCACAAACCACTAGTTTTTCATTTTCTTTTTTTTTTTTAAACTGATCCAGTCTTTGTGATACTTTATGAACCAACACTTGCCAGCAATTTGTGAGCACTGTTGAACTCTGCCCTTGTGGTGGCTGGCATGCATTGTTTTAGGGTTAGTCAAATCTGTGCTGAATATAATGATGCTTAAGGCAAAATTCTTGCACTGCCAGGATACAGGATAATCAGGGCTTTAAACAAGATGTTAACCCTTTTTGAAACAGAGGTGTTTTTTTTAGGTTGCCATGTATGAGGATGCAATTAGGTAAAGAAGTGCCAAAGTTGTACTGGTATGCTTGATGTCTCAGACAAAAATACACGCTCCTGTTATACCCAGATTAAGGCAGGAACTTTGAAAGTGAAGTTATCGTTGAATTGTGTAATCTTGTGAAAAAGATCCGCACCACAAACTATAGATGTCAACTTAATACACAATGTGAAGATATTATACAACAGAACCCTACATCACCTCTTGCGTAGACCATTGTCCATTACTGAGAAGAAAAAAAGGTGGACTGAGCATGTCCCTGAATTGGTTTACGTGTACAATGTCACCCCTCATTTCACTACTGAGTATTCACCTCACTTTCTACTCCTTGGAGCTCAGCCAAGATCAGCGGCGGAGGCTTTGTTAGGATATGGTTTCTAGAGACAGAAGGGTAGACTGGCAGTCTCAACAACAGGAGAGACTCAGACAAGCTCATTAACAAGCTAGACAGAATTCAGTGTCAACTGATCCCAACCAACGTTCTTGCTCATTTTACTGCTATTCAAAGGGACCACATTACAGCTTAGGAGCTTTCTGCATCGTTTATGAGAGCAGACACATGTACACATTGCATGTTAACAGACTGTAACTATACATTAGACGATATGCTGTTTTTGCTGCTGGGGCGCCTTTACTCATGGGCACTTCAGCCAACCCTATATTTTCAAACTAGAAAGCAATGGCTGCCCATACTGTCTATGTTAGGGTAGGCTAGAGAATAGATATATTTTGTAATTGTATTTTTAAGCTCTAGATCTGCTGTATGCTGTCCATATTGTTCATATTTGAATTCTATCGCACTTTTGCAGCAGCAGCAGACCTTACAATAAATAGCCTACATTTGGAATGAGTTGGGAGGGGAAGAGACCCACTAGTATATCATAAACTATTTCTTATTAAGGATCAGTGCGACACAGGTATTGAGAAATGAAATGTTTTACATTATTTAAAGTAATAGCAGTCACAGTCCATAGATAATTAAATTTATCACACTAAGGCTTAAACAGATTGTTTTAATACATGCTTTCAGAAGTGCAGCAATGTCATTGGACATTTTAAATGCCTTCAGTATTTTATGGTTTGTAGAGTGTAGGAGTGGAGAGTAGGCTATGTTTTATTAGTGCCATTTTATTGTGCCACTTCATTCTGCTCTATATGACTGTTCAGCTTGAGGTTAAAATTATTTCTTTCTCTAGGGGGAAGGATGAACACCAGACATCTGAAGAAGAGTGTGTGCGTCTAAAGACAATCTCTCTTACCCAGTATTCAATGATCATTGTCTGTGTTTTGTTACATTTTACCCTTTCGTTGTTTAGTGTTTAATGAACAGAAAATAAATGCTAATATATGTCAATATGTCCCACTGTTCATTTAAGACTTGATGTTGGTGGAAGACATGAAAGACAGCATAGAAGCTGTCAGCTGAAGGAATATGCAAAAACAGAATGTAGCCTATTAGCCTGTTGCTCCTCCATTAAAGCAGGGCTAAGCAACGTTCAGTTTTTTTCTCTCACGAGCTCCCTCTAACCCGCTGTATTGCATTGTATTGAACTGCATTCTATTGGAGGCGGACCGCTGCTGTTGAACATTGCAAATATCTACACCGTTCGTTCGCTGTGCAATGACTCATGTTAGCATCCTAAACAGTATGAAATGGATTATTAACTTATAATTAACTGAAAAATGTTGCTTAGTGGGCCTTTAACAAGAGCAATATCGAGAGCCTCAAGTTCCCCTGAATCCATCAAAGACATCCACAGCTCCACATGAGTTCAGATAGCAAGCTCTTTGGCCATATGGAATACCAATGGACATAAAGAATAGGGTGAGACATGTACTGTAGGCAGCTCATTTGTTCATATGTAAGAAACAGGAGATCTGTTTTTGACTGCATGGGGCTCTTGAATTGGTAAACACAAACAAACCATGCACCCTAAATTAGCTCTATCAACTCCTCTGCTGAAGGGCCAGTGTGGTCAATGAAAGGTGAGGATATTTCCAGCAACCTCTTCACTGAGATTTAGTAGAACAAACAATCCTGATGATGTCATCTGGTATTGATGGGAGACACTACCTTAATGAAACAGGATGCTTTGCAAGGAAGCCAATTGCTTTGGCATAGACAGAAAATTCTACTTAAAATTAAAAATGTGTATTTGGAGTAAAGTTGGTACTCTCCATCAGCATAATGTAACATTTAAAGTGCAGAAAGTTACAGTTGTTCCAAGTTCTACACAAATTAACAGAAAATGGCCAGCACAAATGGGTCAGTACAAACAGGATCAGAGGCCATAATTTGCCTGGAGCAGCAGAAATTAGTGAAACAAAATAAGTTTATTTAAACCAAGAAACATGTGTATTGAGGTTCAAGGAAACTACAACTCCCAAGGTGCTCCCCTTGCTGGCGCTGCCTTCACCGGAGCAGCTAAAAGGGTTGGACCTGTAGCACCAGCAGTACGGCGGTAGCTCACAGCCTGGCTGTCTTACAGCTACGGACACGGGCGCGGTGGACCCAAGCTCAGGTAGTGTGTTTGACCCGCCTCCAATACCTGTGATGCATAGCATTATAGTCAATCTCTGCTTTTCCCTTGAACTTGAATTTTGAGCATGCAGTAATCAACAGTGCACCCCATTGGCTGTCATTTTGTTGATTTTATTGATTAGGTGAGTGTATGCTTTGTCACATTCACAAAAGGAGTGCTGTGATTGATTAGCTTGCCCAGTGAGGGTTGTATCACCATGGTGTAATAGGATAATCTAATATTTTAGAGGTGTTACTGGATGTATTACCCCTGTGTGTCAACATATGCCACTTGTGATTCTGAGTGTTAGAGGTTTACCACTACTGTGTGAGTGTGTGTTTATTTATTTATTTCATTTGATTGAGTGTTTGTGCTTGTTTATTTCTTTTGTGGATTTGGTTGGAGTGGTTTGGTTAGGCTACTGTACATATGAATGCGAGTGGGTGTGTGTGACTGAGTGTATTCCAAAATGTTGTCAACCAAAAATGCCAGAGGAACAGGGGCTGTTGGAATGTAAAATGGGCTGCACTTATATACTTATAGTGGCGCCAGGTGGGCCCCCTAATGCAAGCTGGAACCTCTGTTGAATGTGGCCATCATCAGGAATCAAGGTAGCCTTCAGGGGGAGCAGAGGGCCATCAGAGTAGCCTGCACTGCCACTCCTCACAGCAGGGTGCCCTCCTAGAGATTGAGGAAGTCTAGGATTGGTGGTCTCTAGTCTTGAAGTCAGAGGAGTGAAGAAGAGCTCACACTTAATGTCCTATGCAGTAAGATTAATCAACTCTGAGGCCGCCATTTAAAAATTTTGATCAGAGGCCATCATTTGAAAAGTCGTGATTTAGAGGCGTTATGGGCCCTCTGCTCTTGCATGTGAAGGTCTCCTAAGCCTAACCAGCTAGCCCACAGCTGCAGAGCCAAGCCATTCGGTTCATAAAGCAAGTGGTGCTGATGCGCTCAGACGGGCCAGACTTAATTCGCATCAATCTGACAAATAGCCCCAAACCTGGGAGGGCTCCAGAAACACCATTTTCCTTTTAGAGTGTACCGTTCGCTTGACTGCCTCAGGGGTTTGTATTGCCTTTGTCAAACACTGAGGGTGTCACTGCCCTTGCTGCCATCTTTCTTTCACTCCCCCAACACAGATGCTGAGAAAGAACGCCAGTGTGCAAGTGGCCATAGACGATGCATCCATTATCTCACCTCGCTGCCATCACATCTCCAGACATACAAAAAGTGCAATTTTGGAAGCCAGGAAAGGAATGGGAGTCAGCAACACATTTGCTTTTCAACCTTTGTGAGGATGCATGGGAAGCCAAATGAAGCAGACGATGACATAACATTTCAGGTGTGCGTGTGTGCGTTAATCATCATGAACGCCAGTAACACTGCAGCTCAACGACAGACAAATGTGAGAATGAAGAGCTGAGAAACACTTCTGCGACCCTGCTTGAAACACCAAACCCTCTCCATTAACTAAATGCTCATCTACTCTTGAGTTCACCCCATTCCACTTCACAATTACACAATGCTTTGATTTGATGTTATATGGCCATGTCATAGAATAATGGGAAAGGTGCTCTGTGGGTGAGGGGGAACAGCTTTTATTTCAGCATACAGGGGAGTAGAAAGGATTGCAAAAGAGAGAGAAAAAAATACCCAATGCACTCTCTTGAGCAGCACAGAATTCACAAACAATACATGAACTTGCTAGAGATGCTCCCCTCTGGTGTGCAGAAGCACACCAGCAGATACTGAATGCCATGGCAGCAGTGCAGTACACGCCTGCCCCCTGGTGGACAAGACAGATGCATATTGCAGAAACCTGAGCAAATTTTCAAGTGTCTGTAAGAAAAAGCTGAAGAATAATGACATGAAAGACAAAACTGTGGAAGAATAGCAGTGGCAACATGAATGGATGTGTTGTACAATTAAACAAAAATAAGGTGTCGGTGGTAACTGTACAAAGAGGCTCACAGAACATGATGATGAAGCACTAACAAAAAAACAAAACAAAACAAAAAAAAACTACTGGTCAATGAAGTTACTGAATTTAAGCAGCACTATGCCCAAATATGAAGCTGCAAAGGAAGAAATAGCAGCTTGCAAGGCACAATTGTTTCATGCCTTCATTACCTCCAAGTGTCACAAAAATGCTTTATGTAATAAAGAAACATAATCACCAGTCAAAATAAAACTCTTTAAAATAATTTATTCAAGAAATTTCTATGGTGTTTACCATGATTACCATGACCATTATAGAAAATATGCACAATTTTAGCAGTGTAGTATAAATGCTGAGAATCCTGTTTGTGAGCAGCGCAGTTTCTCTCACTTATACAAACACACACACACACACACACACACACACA
>JAGFZM010004348.1:19963-32724 GCA_017657215.1 Limnothrissa miodon
AGAACTTGAAGATAGCAAAAAAGTTGAGAGAAAAGGAACTTAAGGTTCTGAGGAAGCAGGAAAAGCAAGAAGCGAAGGAAGAGAAACGCATGATGAAACAGATCAAGGAGGAGGAGGAGAAGATGGCAAAGATGATGGCTAAACAACAAAGAATGCAGAAGAAAGAGAGGAGTGAATGAAAAAAAAAAATGGCCCAATATAACAAAACTAAAGAGAGAATCGCATCAGCAATAGATTGCAAAGGGAAAGAGAGCGAGAGAGAGAGAGAGAGAGAGAGAAATGTATCTGAATGAATATGTTGAATATGAGAACATGTTGTAGCAGCAACCATTTTAAACCATGGCTATATTAAGACAAACTAATATTCACAGATGGCTGTAACGACAGTAACTTTGTACTAACTGTATAAATTGTTCCTATGGCCAAAACTATGACAGTGTAGAATGTACATGAATTTTAGATGAAACAATAAAAACACTTTTCTTATTGTTACTGATCTATGAAATGTATGAATGAAATGTATGAATATGAAAGTATGAATAAAACATGTTTTAAATGAAATCCTCTATTGTCAAGTGTTCAGACAGACACCTATTCTTCCAGCTAAATAAAAGCCCATTAACCCAAAAAGAATACAGACTGAACGAAGATAGAAAACAACCAATATATCAGTGAAGCAGTCTGAATATTCATCAGATTCAAAGTATCCAGCTATCTACTAAAAATGGCCATTAGGAGTTGTAGTTATGAATACAACAGAACTTAATGCAACAGTAGGCTACTAGGCCTTGAAGACAACATAAAACTGAGAGGATTCCATGTAGCTCCTTAATAGAGGTACACAGCAAGAGCATCACAGCTCACATTTGTACAATAATAAAGAGACATCAGACCTTTGTTGTGAGGAGGGGAGAAGAGAGAACATCTAGCGGAGGAGAGAGATTATTTTCCCAGAGAGTGAGCACAAGAGAGTTCCATAGTGGAGGAGAGAGAGCATCTCAGGAACTGCTGACTCCAAACACACAGGAAAAAATGTCTTTTTATGGTTGGTATGAGAAGTGCCGTGGCAGTAATATTAAGGTACGGAGTACATACTTCTTAATTACCATTGAATAGCATTAGTAGTTTCTTTCTGAATTGGCAGTGTCTTGTGCCCCTGGGGATTGTGTGGATTATCTGTTCTTGTTTACTGACGTTCGATTGTCCCAGATACGCTGTTCGCAGTGTGTAGGAGACATTTGCATATTCCCCCGTGAACTACATGCACATCGTTTTTCTAATTGATTGTTTGTTTGTTTGTAAGCCTGTTGTAGTGTTCGAATGGCTACAATTAATGGCCGAAGAACGAAGAATGCGTTTACCAGAGTCGCTCTTAACTTAGGAACATCTTTCACTAAGAAGGAAACGTAAGATCGAGCTGACCCACTCTTAACAGCCTTCTTAGCGGTCAAATGCTCACTGAGCATAGCCTGCCACTAGGGGCGTGTAGACTTCTAGGCTTTAGTGATCAAGCTGCGTCAAGGAAATGTATAGCTGTGGACCACTGGCGCAATAAACATAGGCTAATAGTAGAGAAGAAAAAAATATATTTATATATACATACATAAATACAATAAATATATAAATATATTTATACATACATAATACATAAAAAAAACAATCAACATCCCTGTGGCATTTCACAGATATCAAGGAAACAGATGTTTATTGAACACAGCTGAACCTAATATAGACAGGCTTCAATTGCTACCCTATATAAAGGCGTTGCTAAAGAACGCATGTGTGAGAAACCATGGCTGCAATACAGCACATTCTCGCTGCAAACCAACGGCGTCACCGACCTTGGTCCCACACCGTTTATGCAAATGCATACATGCGTCAGAACTTCTCCCCGCTTGACGTGCTGTCAGACCGGCATGTAATGGAGAAGTACCACCTGTCCCGTGCGACAATCCGACAGCTGCTTACTCTCATCCAGAGAGCAACCCGCTGCAATTTCGCACTCAGCCCAGAGGTGCAGTTCCTGGCTGCTCTGTGTTTTTACACAGTGGGGAGCTTCCTGGAGGTGGTGTGGGACGGAACCGGCCTCAGCAGGGCGTCTGTGTCCCGGAGTGTGGCAGCGGTCACACCTATTCTCCTGCGCCATGCCCGGACCCATATTAAGATGCCCACCACACGGGACAAGGTCTGCCAGGCCCATGAGGGGTTCCACGCTGTAGCTGGGATCCCCCGGGTGATTGGTGTGGTGGACGGCACCCTTATTCCCATTCTCAATCCCTCCTTTGGGGATCCATGCTGGAACAGCAGGAAGCACTATGCGGCCATCAACACACAGGTGGTGGTGGATCACAACGGCCTCATCAGCGACATCGTCGCCAGATGGCCAGGAGGCACACATGATAGTTTCATCTGGGCCAACTCCGCTGTGGGGCAGAAGGCTGGCAGAGGAGAGTTCTCTTAGGGGACAGTGGCTACCCTCTCCGGAGTCAACTCATCACGCCATTCTCCAACCCAGCAACACCGCAGGAGGAGAGATTTAATGAGGCCCACACACGCACCAGGACGAGGGTTGAACAGGTGTTCGGCACGTGAAAGTCCCGCTTCAGATGCATACATCGCTCGTCCGGGGGGCTGCGCTTGTCTCCGCTCAAGTGTTGCAAGGTTATAGTTGTCACCGCCATGCCTCACAACATTGCAGTGTGCGTTGGCGCCGAGGAGCCGCCTCCTGTGAATGATGAGGACAATCAACAAGAGGACGAAGCCCTGAACCCCGCCCCTCAGCATGTGCGAGCAGTGCTCCACCAGGCCGGTGCCCGGACCAGGCAAGAGCTCGTCAACCTCTTCTGAGATCAACCACAGCCCCTACCCCTTCACCACCAGTCACCAAGCACTCATCAGTCAATAAACCCACAACCACCACACCACTCATATCAACTAAGGCCTGATATGTATCATTTACCCATATTATCTGATTTGGAGGGGGTGATATTCAGACTTATATCAGACATGCCGTTTGAGAAAATAATGAAAAAAATGCATATAAATTAAACAGAACACTGACATAGCAAAAAATCTAAAAACAGTATAACAAATAAACAATGAGACATGGGTTGCTATGGTGATGGCGCTGTACGATGGCTGCCGTTAGCCGTACCTCCACTTTATTTTTCACCCTCTCTGGGCTTTTTATGTTTTTCTTTTTCATTTCTGGCACTGTACTGTAGCCTACAGGGGGGCTTGAATGTCACTTTGTTTGGTTCGGCGGAGTCTCTGTGAGTTTGGAGGAGCTTGTTGGTTTTGGACATTTTTTTTTGTGAAGTGAGTGTGTTCACTTTGATTGATGCGTTCCGACCGACCATCGTTTTCTCTGTGTGCCCTGCCATCTTTGTGGAGCTTGGAGGAGGTCCGGCAGACCCGTCGTGAGTGTTGGATGTGGAGGGCTGCGGAGGTTGCCTATGGAGTGGAGGACAGGAACTCACGCGAGGGCCGTGTTTGGAGGAGGGCGGCGCTGCCTGCAGATCGGCTGCTGTCCAGTGGTCTCCGACGCAATGTCATCCCCTACTTGGTGTCGTTCCTGTGTCCCGACTTCAGCTGCGAATCCACGACCTCAAAGTCATCTCAGCTCGCCTTCTACATGGATCCTGAGTCCTGTTTGTTTGAATGAACTATTTATGTACAGTGGCTAAATGGCA
Source organism: Limnothrissa miodon (assembly GCA_017657215.1). Classification (NCBI taxonomy): domain Eukaryota; kingdom Metazoa; phylum Chordata; class Actinopteri; order Clupeiformes; family Clupeidae; genus Limnothrissa; species Limnothrissa miodon. The sequence continues at coordinate 23,656 of JAGFZM010004348.1, forward strand.
ATGGCTATTTATTTTGTTTTCTTCTTTCCCTTTATCCATCTTCTCTGCAATGCAATTTCACTGCATGTTTTGCGTTAGTGACTCATGTATGTGACAAATAAACTCCTTGAATCCTTGATTCCTATGTTTTAAGGTGTGGTAAACCCAATTATGACAATGCCATTACTGTAAAAGGGCAAGGTTTAGGCATTTCCCATATCACATTTTCACACACATTGTATAATTCGAGCCCACAACACTAATCGTCATCTGAATCCTCATCAAAGGAATAGGATTGTTCCTCATCAGCAAATTGATCCTTCTTGTTTTTACCTCATTTCATTGATGTTGGTGATTCTGGACTTGGAGATGTGTATTTGGTGTGTGAACTCCTGTAAGGCTGCATACAACTCAGGTGTTATTGTCCAGTCTGCCCCAACCTTTTGTTTTCTTTCTTCTGAAGAAGTTTTAAGGCTGATACTTTTCCACGACCTGGAAATGCACTTACAGTGTCGCAGCCTGTGAATGCGTGTAAACCAGGCAAAGCCTGACAACTGTGAACCCAGACCACGAGCGAGTTGTGAGATGTTTATGTAATTGGTGCAATTCTTTGTTCCTGTCTTCAGGAACATGTGTGTGCGTCACTGGTAGCCAGGCTTATCACTAAGACATCAGTGTCATCAGACACAAGGATGACAGATTTGTGACCAGTCCTTGAAGCATGGCAAGCATGGAGTAGCATACGGGTGTCAGCCTCTTCCTGAGTGGACGACAGGTCTGCTACCTTGTGAACTCCCTGTTGGGTCAACTTGTAACACTGATCTTTGGTTGTAGTGTACAGAACCTTTTCACCGAGTCTTGTTCTAGACCAGGGGTGCCCAACCATTTTTTAACCAAGATCTACTTTTGAAATTGATGGTATGCCGAGATCTACCAAGTCAAAATACAAGGCCATATTTTTTTTTTATATTCTGAATGCCAACAGCCTCCACAATCACTTCTTTTACCACTTCATTGAAACACATGCAGAGAGGAAATGCTCAATGTGTTAGTGTAGGCCTAGCCTAAATATTGATCCTTTATGAGAAACTTTCAAGGCTTGCATGATTTGGAGTCAAAACAGTTGATTACATGCCAGTCAAAATGTCAATCCAACAAATTTATGCAATGAACGCAACCTGCATCCTAATACAAAGACCACTACTGCTTTTTTTGTACAGCTCTACGTAACTTGTTTCAGAAAAAAACAAGGTTATGCATAACCTTCTACGTAGGCTAGTATAAAGTGAAACCAAGACTGTGTCGACAGTTAATTGAGGCTTAGAGCAGAAGCAGACGAAAACTGTTTTGTTTACCAGATGTAGCCCAACTTCAGGTGACGTTAGGCCTATGTCAACTTCATGTCATTACGTTAGCATTTCATTCGTAGCTATCTGAGGTATGCTAGCTGGCTCATGTATAGAAACTGAACTGGCCAAATGCACAATGGAATTCAACTGACAGCTACTCATTTAAGCATGTCTTTGCATTTAAGCACCTCTTCACACATACCTTGTCTGTCTGCTTCTATCTTGCTGTGTCAACCTCAATATAGTGTACCAGCGTGCGGTGTTCTGTTTGACAGCCTCAACAAACGTCTGGAAAAAGTAGCCGACTGGAAAGTAGCCACGTAACATTAGTGTTCTAGAATCTCTGATCGCAACTTTTCTAAACTTTGATAGGTCGTTCTTTTATCGGGAAAACCAGGCAGCCAATTAGGTTACACAAAACTCATTGTTTTACTAATTGTTAGAACAATAGTTTAGCCTAATTAATTACACTTAACTGAAAAGCGTGAAAAAAGGTTAGTTGCTTTTGATGTCATAATGCTGCATGAGCTTATGTGCTCAGCCCCGGCCCAATTTAACCCCTGGCTACACAACATTTCTCGTGATCGACTGAAACTCCGCCTGGGATCGACTGGTAGACCAGGATCGACTGGTTGGGCACCCCTGTTCTAGACTGTTCATTGCTGCACTCTTTGAGCAAGAAGGTGGCAAAATTTGTTTTGTTATTGTTGCTTTGTAGGAGTTTATTACATTGTTGAACTCTGTGCCCTGCAGTGATCTGTTTGACCTCTGTACCTGAGTCTGCACCTCTGGCCACTCTCTCCATGTGTTTGATAGAAGTGTCATTATATACATCAAAAATAATGTCAACACGGGTGCTGTGACTTGCTTCAGCTAGCACACTGGACAAGGCATAGTCTGCAATATCAGCAAATGTCTTGCCATAACTGTTCATCTTCTGAACAAGTGCCATGCCATCTATCACGCAGGTGGAATTTATTGGCATTGATTCAGCAACACATGGGAACTTGAGCAGTTGCTTGGCAAGTGAGGATTTGCAAGTCTTCCTCACATTGCCATCTGGTGAAGCAAGAGCCCATGGAAGTGGTCCAAGGGGATGAGATAACACCTCCTTCAGGTTGAGCTGTCTACTCTGTGCAATCAGTATCATATGGGCAAAAATGTGATTATCAGCTTTGAGGATACCTTCTTTATTCCCAGTTTTGCATGTCTTTGCCTTTCCTTGCATTGAGGAGAACATTTTCAGCTTCATCTTGGAGAGTGGTGCATGGAACTGCTTTGCAGGAGGATTACTCTCAACACGCTCAGCAGAGAATGTTCTGTAGGCATTCTCGCCAATGGTGTATGCATTCAGAAGGTCTTCAGCAACATCTGCTGGTGGTAGACAGAGAAACAAGGGACTCACCACCAGCAAATGGATAAGCATACAGTTTCTTGTAAGCCTCACTTTCAGCCAGGCGATAATGACTATCGTCATTGTCAATGGATTCTGCTTCATCTGAGTGCAATGAAGCCTTGGAAGTGTACTGACGGTAACAAACACGATGGTAGTGTGCCTCAGCAGCAACAATATCCCTTTAAGTAATTTCTAGCATGTCGGTATCATTTCTCCTTATTGCTATGTTGCGTAGTTTTTCATCACAGTAACTCTGCATTTGACCTGAGGCTCTCTTGTGTGACTGCCTTTTTTATACTTGTCCTGCATTTTGCGAAATATGCAAATCCTGTCATATACTTTGGATGTTTTATTTGAGACTAGGGATCCACGAGCCATCTTTCTGGGTGGCTCAAAGCTGTCCGGTTCATTGCATGATGGTTCTCCAGGACTTTCTTTTCTCAACCTATCCAGAGTCTTCTTGTGGATAAAGGTGCTCCTACATACCCTGTGATAGTACACATCAGGAACATCTACATTATTGTTACCTAGGCTCTCTGCTACCTTGAGAACAGGTTCAAACCCACGCACATGTGCAGCTTCAAGCAAACTCTTCCACGATGCTATGTCTTTGACCTTTGTCAGACCTACACCAGGATCCTCATCACTCTCTGAAGTATGGAGAATGCATGAATGAGAATGAGATTGACTGATTTTCACCATGTGCCGGGATTCTAAAGAACTATCTTCTCTACTTGTCATTTTCGGTATTCAAAAATTTAAGTTGCAGTCGTTCACAAGTGCTAAAACACTAAACTCCTGCAAGTAAGGAAGGATAGGACTGTACTACAGAATAGGACTGTATTACACCAATTGGCCTGTTGGCACGTTAGCTGTGACTGTGTGTGTGTGTCAAACAATGTTACGGTGCATTTCCACTGTGCGCGAATTTCGCCCACCTCTCATTGAAAATGAATAGGGGGCGAATTTCGCCCTGTTGTGGGTGAATCGCCAAGGCAGGCGAATTGAAGTTGGCGAATTTTTAACTTTATGCTAATTTGTGCCGGGCGGTAACCAATCAGACAACTGTGTGTCTTGACGAGGGCGGGAGAAACAAAAAATTGCAAACAGTATGCCCAGGGAGTTTTCTACATAAAAACGTATTTGTTTCATTAAAGGGTCTATGGACCGCAGTTTGTGTGTAATCGTGTCCGGTTGTGTTTAATATGATACACACATGTTATCAAGACAACTAGAACACTGTAGGTTAGAAAATTAACAGTTCCAACTGAAGTTAGCCGAACGCTATACATAGCTAACGTTGCTGCACACTGATGGCCCAAAATGTGTTATGGAACAAAGATTGGTGTCAACACAAAAATAATTGCAGAACACATTGCCGTTTACAGGTCACACGAACATATTTGGGGTAAATTCATCACTGTAAATTTATCCAGAAGCTTCCCACAGTTTAGTTTAGGTAACCTTCTAGGCTAACTTTAGCGCGCCTTCTGTTGGCAGTTGGTGGGCAGCCTACTGTAGAATATTGCTTTCTACGACCAGTAAACGTCATGTTGCCTTGGCCACTCCCAACGGCAAAATATGATATATGATATATATATATTCGCCAAGTGAACGCTGTGTGGAAACGTACCGTTAGTGTATGAGTTGTGTCTGTGTGTAACAGAGAGATAAAATGATACTGTGTGTGAGAGAGAGATGGATAAATGGTTACAATGTTCTATTCAGAACCAGACACCAATTGGCCTGTTAGCACATTAGCTGTGACTGTGTGTGTCTATCAATGTTAGTGTATGAGCTGTGTCTGTGTGTGAGTGTGAGAGAGAGATAAAATGATACAATGTCTGTGTGTGTGTGAGAGAGAGAGATGGATAAAGTGATACAATGTCCTTTTCAGAACCATTTGGCCTGTTAGATAAATAGATAGATACTTTATTGATCCCCAAGGGGAAATTCAAGGTCCCAGCAGCTTAAAAAACACACACACACACACACACAACATATACTGCAGTGTACACAGGATGATAAGAAGCAGATCATCAAAACAACATGACTAGATCAACATTAGTAAAAATAACAATAGAATACAAATACTATGGGTAGAGATGCTCATGAATGTACAGTATGGGGTGTGTGTCAAGGTAGTTGAAAATGAGTTCAGTAGTGCAATAGTGCAAGGTTAAAAGTCTATTGACCAGCAATAAATCTGTGCGTATGTAAAAATGGACAATAAAAAAAATAAAAATAAGCATAGCAATTTAACACTTCTAGTATAAGTATATGGATAATAAGATCAAAATAAAAATAGCCTAGTAATATAAAATCTATAAAGTCATATACAGATTCATGCATCAATCAAGTATCAAGTTACAGTGTGAGGAGGAGTTGTGCATGTGTACTAATGTAGCCATTAGGGTCCCTAGTCAGTGTCAACAATACACAATATTGTAGAAAAATGTCTTGTAAGTGTATAAGAGGGTTAAGGTGCTGATAGACTATGCTGAGAAGTCCAACTCTCCTTTTCCTTTCAGTGAAGCATTGTTAGCTGTTAACTGTTAGCACGTTAGCTGTGACTGTGACGTTAGCTGTGACTGTGTGTGTCTATCAGTGTTAGTGTATGAACTGTGTCTGTGAGTGAGAGAGATAAAATGATACAATGTATGTGTGTGTGTGTGTGTGTGAGAGAGAGAGAGAGAGAGAGAGAGAGAGAGAGAGGGATGGATGAAGTGATACAATGTTCCTTCAGAACCAATTGGCCTGTTAGCACGTTAGCTGTGACTGTGTGTGTGTGAGAGAAAAAGATATGGATAAAGTGATACAATGTTCTTTTCAGAACCAGACACCAATTGGCCTGCTAGCACGTTAGCTGTGACTGTGAGTGTGTGTGAGCAAGAGAAAGAGAGACAAAAGCAAAGAGATAATACAATACAATGTTCTTTTCAGAATCAGTGTATATGTGAGAAAGAAAATTGATAAACAAAATAACTAAATAGTAAGCAGTGAATAGTGTGTGTGTGTGTGAGTGCGTCTGAGTGAGTCAGTTTGAGAGAGAAAGAAGTTTTGTGTGTGTGTACTTCACCACCAAACGGAGGTTAATGTGGCACACAGTCAAGTATATTTAATTGCAAATAAATATTGAACATGAAGCGAAATATTGTACGAGCAGCAAATTCAAACTGAGCGGGCGAGTCAGAGAGTGAGTTCTGACACAGAAGAACCGTCTTTATATTCAACAGGCAGAGAGGACACCGTTGGTGGAATTTTGAATTATTAGCCAATAGACTTGTGGGCCACACCCCTTCAATGGGGAGGAGTCAACAAATCCATAGTAAGCATCACTGAAGGTTCTTGATCGAGAATCAAAAATATTTTCTGTCATCGTTGTATTCTGTTTTTATTCACTTTTTGTTTTAATTTATACATTACAAGCTCATTATTTATACACTTTATTTCTGACTGGCTACTATTATATGTTTAAACTGCTTAAACTGCAATGATAATTTTAAGGTGGCCTCATCCAATATACACATCTCAAGTTTGACATTTATCCAAATTAGCGCCTATTTTAGTAAATTAAGCTTAATTTGCATTTTTAGCCATTACTTTTAAGAAAACCTGCAATACTAGCAATACTTGTCTTAGTGTATGTGATAAACTGAGAATGTTTTGTGATGATATATGAAAGTTTATTTTACCCCATTAACCAGTATTTTCTCGTCCGAGAACAAGGCATTCATTTTTTAACGGAATTCCCATGAAAGTGGGGACCTGATATAAAATGTGGTGGATATGTATTAAAGACCCTTTGAACTATCTAAATGCTGAAAATGCTGAATAACAACTTTTTCTAAAAAATATTTATCTCTTTATTTACTTTGAACTGGACATATCGACAAATTATCCAAGGGGTAATAGGCTACACTACTGTTTCTGTCTTTGAAAAAACGCCATGTCTGATATAAGTCTGAATATCACCCCCTCCAAATCAGATAATATGGGTAAATGATACATATTCTGAATCCTTAGGGTCATGCCAGTATTTCAGTGTTTGGATTTTGTTTCTCTGATGCTCCGTGGTGCCACAGGATTAAAAGACAAAAGATGTATGTATGAAATGGCAGGAAAATGTGTGTGATTGAAAGTTTGAGGAGCTCCAGGGTTGGCTGTACTTATCCATAATGTTCACAAAACGAAAGCTCAGTCTCCCCTTTAAAATGATACCAAACAAAAAAAATAAAAATATTCTGATATGTCCAATATAGATTTTCAGTGTTCTGCTTGATTTATACACCTTTTTATCTCAACCTTAGTTTACATAATGTGGGATAACTCGAAACAGCTACTCTTGTCAGATGGCCATCATACATCATTGAAAAGCTGAGATTCCAGGCTTTCAGAAAATGTATGGTGGCCTTTGCCACCTTTTCGGTAACGGTTTCCATATTTTGAGGCCCTGGCTTATGGTCTATGAAGGCTGAAATAAATAGACAGAACTAGTTCTGGTTCTGACTAATATCTCTCTCTCTATATATATATATAAGTTTTATTGCATTACTAAAAAATATTAAATAGGGGCTAAGCAACATTCTGTTTTTCTCTCCCACGAGCTCCCTCTAAAGACCACTGTATGGCATTGTATTGCACTGCATTCTATTGGAGGCGGACCGCGCTGCTGAACATTGCAAGTGCTGTATCTACCGCTATAGGCCACGGTGCCGTATTCTACACCATTCGTTCGCCGTGTAATGCCTAATTTTAGCATCCTAAACAGTATGAAACGGATTCATTAAATGAAAAATGTTGCATAGTGGGCCTTTAAAGGTCTCCTTCCAAAATAAACCGTTTAAGACTTTATTTTTACACATTACCATAGGTCGGCCCAAGTTGTACTTCTGTGCTCAACTTCAAAATGCTATCCTGCCCCAGTAGTCTGTATTCGCCTGTGATAGAAAACTGCCGGGAAAAACGATTGAATCGGAAAAGCCGTGCAAGCCTACGTCACTTTGAACATTAGCTATGCAGTTAGCCCGCCCTCAAGAAAACGTTAGGCTGCCTGCAGACAGACCCACTAGAGGGAGCGTCACAGTGTTGTTAGCCAATCAGAGGCGAAACATTTGCATATCATTAATATTCATAAGAATCCTCTCGAGCTATCCCTGCTCTCTTTTTCAACTAACTAAAATGGCTTGAAACAAGACAACCACAGCATATTTTTGTCGAAACCAACTCTCATGACATTATTTTAGACAAGAGACCACCACAAAATTAATGAAAATACAATGCAATGAGACCTTTAAGTATATTCTACTAATTTGTAGACATAGTCAAACGTGCTAATAAGTTTTGTATAATAAGTCATGACCACACCTTTTTTGAGTTGGGAAGCTTAGCCAACTTCAACAGATCAGTAGCAGTTGCATGACGTTTTTAGTAAAATTCAGAGCTTCAGCCAACGTTTGTTCTCTGAACATTGTGTATATGCAGAGGCGTCGCTAGACGATTTTTATGGGGCTTCAGCCCGGGGTAATTTGAGTTTGGTAAACATTTTTGAATGCTTCATTTAGAACTACACAATTCTATATAGCCCGATGTACAATAGTCGAGTTGTAAAATCAAACCAGGGGGGATGGTAGAATTTTTCGTTTATCGGACATATTTTGTGCTGATGAACTGTGTACACTTTTTTTATTGTTGTTAAAGCGAAACATAATGAATATGCCGGTGTTTTTTGTCCGAAAACATGCATGGTGTGGATGTTACACGTCATTGATCCTGTCATCACACACTGTAGCCTAACCCTTGAGTGTCACACAGACACAGCAACCTGGGCCATCAGAATTTCTAGGATCTTATCAGGAGGCAGTAATCACACAACTAGCTGGTTTCAATAACTTGGATATTTAAAGAATTATGTACAGAAATACAAAGCTGAGAAGTTTATGTTCAAAGAATGATAAAATAAAAACATGAAATCAATATCAGGCCTACCTTCAAACCTGATGAATGCCAGAAACACGAGCTAACGTCAATTAACGTCAACTAAATCAAAATTAACATGAACACAACTCAGCTAGCTTGCTAAATAGAGAGGCAAGCGTTAGATAGACTCCAAATTAACATTCATTAGCTCTTTTGTTATTGTTAGTATGTCCTAAATTACATGTTTGATTCATAAAAAGTGTGACTGATATTTCTGACTCTTGACTTAACGTTACCTCCTGAAACGCCACTTCTCGCTCTCTCAAGAAGTCCCTCAGATCGAGCTGTCCACGTCGCTTGGCCATGATGTTAAAATCATAAGTTCACAAAACCCTGTATTCAAACATTAGCCTACCGCCACTGTTC